>KZ070994.1:32499-46029 GCA_002091845.1 Anopheles cracens | reverse complement strand
GCAATACATGATCGAAATTGAATTTAGAAGTGCTATTTTTGATGTCTGGAATGTGGTGAAGAATTTCTGGTTAAAAACCTTCTTAGTTTGGCCATTAAGGTAATGTTTGAAAATACAAAAATACATCTAAAAATATTTAGAACCCCATTTTGTAGTGTTTAGCTACATATTACTCTACAACATTCTTGACAACACCTTCAAGCCATATCCAATACATATAACCCAGATAAAGTTTTTAAAATATCTTGAAGATTAACACTTCACTCAAATAGAACAAAGTTTATCTCAAAAAAGGCACATACAATCAAATTTATCCGCTAAATGGTTGTCCTATAAAAATTGGACGCAGTTTTAATAGTTCTTGACGTTCTGTGTCTATTGTTTACTAAAAAAAAAATGTTTAAGTACATTCTTAGCTGTTTAAATTTGGACTAAAGTTACGACTAAAAACATACAATTCCCTCTTTCTGAACCTCTCATCACGGCATGAAATGCTTATCTTCCGCATTCAAGTGCGTTTGTCTAAAATTAACAAAGAGCTTTCCTCTTGCCAGACAATTTCTTAAACTTTCTGCACCTAAGCATTACGACAGCAATGAACGACGGCGGCTGATCGGTACTGCGGGAAACTCCGTCATTCCGTGCGTCCTTCCCGGGCGCAATTTTCCGCCCATTTAGTGGACGGCCGGTGGCGCAAATATTTTAATTTATCGTAACAACAACTCCATTTTTTTTAATATTTGCTATCATTTACCATATTTGGTTCAAAGGATATTCATTCCGTAATCCTCCTTGGCCCTTGTGTTTTATCTCGAACGGATGACCCTCATAAGTATTGGTTATTTTCAAACATTGCATCATTGACAGATGTGAATATATTGAACATACAAACATATCGACGACTAACGCGACTAACTTCACGATCACCGTTTGAGATCGTTACTTCTCACTCACACGTGATTAGTTGAAGCGATAGAGTAGTCGTTCGATGAAGCCAAGTTACGTCTTTTCATAGTAAAGCTCCACCGCAAGTTCTGTGCCAAAGAGACACGTGTTTACCATTCTGCAGACTAGCTAAAGACTAACTGAAAGGCTGTAAAATCGGTCTCTAATCTAGCTGAGAACTAGCTAAAAAAAACTCGCCGAAAACTGATAAACTCGATTGACGCATGTATGCTGAAGGAGGGCAATACATGATCGAAATTGAATTTAGAAGTGCTATTTTTGATGTCTGGAATGTGGTGAAGAATTTCTGGTTAAAAACCTTTCATTCCGTGCACACGGTGCAGGGGAGGGAGCAAAAAAAACATGATTCTCGCAAGCATCCTCATTGCCCCACTTCTTTTTTTCGTTTGTAGCGTTTCGTCGAAGCGTACACGTGAAGCTGTTAATAAATCATGCAGGAGGATGAATTACCCCTTTGCTGTGGGGAAAATTAAACCAATGCCACAAATTTAATTCCCCTATCGATCATGGGATTCAGGCTTTAGTTGTGGATGCAATTTTAAAATGTGTATCATTATTACAGATTAAAGAGTCTTCAACTTTAAGATGCATATAATAAAATCGTTAAATCGTGTAGCATAAATACAATATTTAACATTTGAGCATAGTAAATAACGTTCAAAAAGCTTGTTCGATCGCTAATTTCGGATCATTTTAATGTTGTTTTGTGTTTATATTTACATTCTCTATTCGATTCTCGTGAGTGACTGAATGCCGAAGCCACTCACTAACTCGCACTAAAACAAAGTGCTCCAGAGCACTTTAGAATTCATCTAGCGCAGACTCTATTATTAAAAATAAACGGTCGGACGGGTCTGAACAAAGCCTATTAGTTTGATGTGAGAACTAGTGTGCATACTTAACTTGCTAACAACCTGGTTACAATGCAATACATATTGTACAACATTTTTTTAATATTTGCTATCATTTACCATATTTGGTTCAAAGGATATTCATTCCGTAATCCTCCTTGGCCCTTGTGTTTTATAAGCAGATTAAACAGGGGGTTTCGATTGTAAGAATGTGAAAGCCAAAATTGTGGCCATTTTTTATCCATTTGTATCTCAGGCTCGAGATGACAAGTGTTCCTTAGTATGTTAATTGTGCGATTTTGTACTTTGGTTAACCTATTTGACTCCTTTTTGTTATATTTTTGTTTAAGAATGTCGCGCGATATTTGTTCACGTTAGCATCGTGATTGGATTCAGTTGCTGGCGTTTGTAAGAACCTTTACTGATTCATATCACACAATTATGTACATGTTGCATATGGTCAGCTCATGTTGTAACTCAGAGAGGAGAGCAATACAGAGGCTCGTAATATTCGAACCATCTCGCTGCATATCTTTCGCAACCCACTGTAAGCCAGCCGGAAATGTCCCACCCGGTACTTTCGTTGAGAGTTTTGTCACAAACGTAGAAACTCTTACGGGCGTGCTGCACCATGACCTCTTGACTCGATGAAGCCTTCGAAGGGCTTCAGCACGGGCACATGCACACGCCGTGCACCATAGACTCATTTGCTCGAACCCCTCAGCACCTTCGCTCCTCGAGGAGGTTGTTTCCCCATTTTGGGGTTGAAAAATGTTGCAGCTTTTTGATTCTACCTATTGATGTTTTATTTCTGTTTCTTTTTGAATTTTTCACCCACGATGACACGCAAGAACTCAGCCTCTGTTTAGCCACTGCATGCAAGTACGCGTCGAGAGGCATCTCGAGCCGGTGGACGATGGGCACAGAATAAAAAAAAAACAAGAAACGACCGTTCGACGTTGAGCATAATCACGACAAACAAGCCCACACCCCGAGCGCCGCTTGGTCCACGGTACGCCCCAATTGTCTACCGTGCCCATCGTGTCCAACCGCGCTCTAAATGGTTGTTGTTAATGTTTTTAATGGTATCCCCTTCGGTTAAGGGGGCGCAAGGGACGCCGTGCTGGCGGGATGCGCGAAAGAAGAAAACAAGTGATTTCGCGCACATCTACATCAGTAACAATTGCTCCATGGCGCAATTCATTGGAGCGCAAGGGAACGAGCGAACGAACGGCCACATCCATTACAAGAAGCAAGGGCCTCTACATGGATGCAGATCCGATCCTGCTGCGGCCGCTTACGCCGCTCTGTGGTAAAATGAATAAATTTAATTCTTTGAAGCATGGTTCTTGACACGAGGTCACGATACTCGCTCGGCCCAGTCGCCGGAAGATGTAAGAGTCGCCCGTGTCCGAGCCGTGTTTCGCGGATCGTCCGAAACACGCAAATTTAATAGCATTACCATGAAAATACCTACACAGAGCGGTCTATTCCCATGGTTCGGTTTGTTTTCGTCCAATCTCTTCTGATGGTGCTCGAACCAACCCACAGCGGGTGGGGTTTCCTTTGTGTTGTGGAGAGAAACAATGACAACAAAACAAAAGTGTCAAAATAATTCTAATCAACGTAATTAGGCAGTCCGTCCGATGCCGGTGACGAGACGCGCACACGGAAAGATCGTTATCACAGGCGACTTGAAGTATTTGCCTGCTTTAATGAGATGACGTTTCTATACGGTACGGTACAGGCATGTCAAACGCACGGAGCTGGGGAGTCAAACACTGATCTAGGCACCAAAATCATCATACAGTGTAAATGCGCAGATAGATAACAGCAAGTTTCATTCATCGGTTACTTTTCACTCATGGTAACTTTCACTCAACTTTCCTTCATGAACTCAATACATTCAGACAGGAAAGACAACATTTCTGAAACAAATTAGCGCTAACTGTCAAACGCTGAACTGTAAAAACGCTGTAATGTAAACAAACCATGCAAAATTGTGAAAATTGTTAACTAGCATTGGTAGTCATCGAGGATTCGATAAAAGATCTTATAGAAGAGTAGCTATAAACTGATACTGGTTTCAATTTGTTGTAACGACCATTTTAGGCGTTTGTTTACCTCTGATTATTGAGTGTGCTATCAAACGAAATTTCATTGCTGTTAAATACTTTTTAGTCGCTCTACTTTAAGTGAAATTTTAGTTTCGCTGTTTAAATAGTTTCTTAATTAAGAATTTTTGACATGCCAAGTTTATTTTCAAATGAGTGAAATGAGCGTTTGACAGTTGCTGTTGCGACAGTGAAAGTTGCAATCATTTAAAAAACGGCGTTAAGAATGGCAAATAATGGCTCCGTTAAATACCGGAATTATAAATTAAGATCCTGTATTGTTTTTCAACTTTTTCCTGAGCAAATCTTGATATTTTTTGTTTACTTTTTCATTCAATTTTGATTTTGCCAATATGAAAATTAAAAGGCACGACGACAAAACCTTTGTTTTGTTTTTCACGACCCTTTGGTTTAGTGATATCGGTACTGACTTGGTGAATAAAGTGGTCTGAGCAAGTCTAGTCAAGCATAAGAAAACAAACACCGAAGCTCGTTCAGCTAAAGAAGGAGCATAAGTTTACTTGTTTCGTTACCACCCTCTCGAAGTTGTCATGGCAATATGACACAAATATAAAATTTTGACAGATAAATCAAAATTATTCGAGGCAAAATCAAACCAAAACTAAACAAAGCTGACAAACTTATGTTCTAACTTAGCAGATTATAATAGACTCTTATATAGATTTTTAGGCAAATTCTTATGCTTTATATTATAATCAATCTTGTAGCATATCTAATCCGTGCCAACAATTGAGTTTGACGTCTCTGGATTAGAGCAAAACATGCGGTTGCTTATGTGAAAGCTATGTTTCACCGAGAATTATTGCTGTGAAAACTGAAAACTGTAAACTAATGATCATTGAGGTTACACTTCACAGTACAATTATGTGCTTTGAATTGATGTTAACAAGTACATACTTTAGAAACGAGCCCCGAAAAGACCAATTATAAAAACATGCTCATTTTTTATTGCATTAAACATGAAAGCCTTTTCAACACATCCCTAAAAGCAGCGAAAAAAAAATCTTCTTGTCAAATGCAAAGCGAGAACCCCGCTGATAAGCCGGGTTTCCAGGGAATATTTCACTGCATCGCTTAATTTTCCGGCTCGGTTTTTTTTCTGCTCCATTTTCCATCGGATCCTTTTTCCCATCTCTGCCTGCCACACCACAAATCGGGTGCATGGTGGCGTGGCCCAAGCATCCACCGACCAGCAGGGAAAGGCAGTGTTTGATGAAATTAAATTTCGGCTCCGGCGCCAAATTTTAGTTTCGCTGTTTAAATAGTTTCTTAATTAAGAATTTTTGACATGCCAAGTTTATTTTCAAATGAGTGAAATGAGCGTTTGACAGTTGCTGTTGCGACAGTGAAAGTTGCAATCATTTAAAAAACGGCGTTAAGAATGGCAAATAATGGCTCCGTTAAATACCGGAATTATAAATTAAGATCCTGTATTGTTTTTCAACTTTTTCCTGAGCAAATCTTGATATTTTTTGTTTACTTTTTCATTCAATTTTGATTTTGCCAATATGAAAATTAAAAGGCACGACGACAAAACCTTTGTTTTGTTTTTCACGACCCTTTGGTTTAGTGATATCGGTACTGACTTGGTGAATAAAGTGGTCTGAGCAAGTCTAGTCAAGCATAAGAAAACAAACACCGAAGCTCGTTCAGCTAAAGAAGGAGCATAAGTTTACTTGTTTCGTTACCACCCTCTCGAAGTTGTCATGGCAATATGACACAAATATAAAATTTTGACAGATAAATCAAAATTATTCGAGGCAAAATCAAACCAAAACTAAACAAAGCTGACAAACTTATGTTCTAACTTAGCAGATTATAATAGACTCTTATATAGATTTTTAGGCAAATTCTTATGCTTTATATTATAATCAATCTTGTAGCATATCTAATCCGTGCCAACAATTGAGTTTGACGTCTCTGGATTAGAGCAAAACATGCGGTTGCTTATGTGAAAGCTATGTTTCACCGAGAATTATTGCTGTGAAAACTGAAAACTGTAAACTAATGATCATTGAGGTTACACTTCACAGTACAATTATGTGCTTTGAATTGATGTTAACAAGTACATACTTTAGAAATGAGCCCCGAAAAGACCAATTATAAAAAAACATGTTCATTTTTTATTGCATTAAACATGAAAGCCTTTTCAACCCATCCCTAAAAGCAGCGAAAAAAAAATCTTCTTGTCAAATGCAAAGCGAGAACCCCGCTGATAAGCCGGGTTTCCAGGGAAATATTTTCACTGCATCGCTTAATTTTCCGGCTCGGTTTTTTTTCTGCTCCATTTTCCATCGGATCCTTTTTTCCCATCTCTGCCTGCCACACCGCAAATCGGGTGCATGGTGGCGTGGCCCAAGCATCCACCAACCAAGCAGGGAAAGGCAGTGTTTGATGAAATTAAATTTCGGCTCCGGCGCCGCGACTGACCATCCAATTTGGCGATTCCTGGTAAATGGTTTGCTGTCGGGTCGCCATTAGCTGGTGGGACGCTTCGAGAGCGGTGCGGGAACCTTTCCGTCGTCCAGCCAAGAGCCAGCACGAAAGCTTTATCCAGCCAGCGGCGGCTTAGAGTGTGGGCTGCATTTTGTTGTGGCGAAATTCGATCAAGGGCTGTTCGGTCGTGAAGGATGCGTCGTTACGATGTTATTGAAAAGGCAATACATTAAACAATTTCGACAAAAACGTTCACTTGCTTTCGGGTGCACCATATGGTGGCAATCTGTTTATGATTGGGCTGCATTTGGAAGATTTGCGTTGCGAAAGCTCGGTTAAAAGAATTTAACAGGCTCATACCACACAGATAATGGCTCGTAACATCTTCCAATTATGTGTCATTCTTCGCTTGGGAAACACTCTTGCAAGTAAGTACTGGCTCCATTACGAGTTTGTTTTAATGAGACTAATCAACTTTTGTGCCGGATGCGTACGAAAGTCCGGATGCAGCACTAGGAGCAACAAATGGTGGAATTAAGAGTTCTGCAAAGTGAGACAACTCCACAAGCGTTACCGTTATGAGCTGTTCGCTAGCGAAGGTAATGCAAAGGTAATGTACTTGCCGTAAGGCGACGTGACGTACGTCAAAGTTTTAATTTAATTGGAAGTGCGAGAGATGAAACTCGAAATGGAAGGTTTGTTTTTTATTTACATTCAAAACCGCGCAAATATCCGACACACTTGCTGGGAATCTCGACACTGCTTGGGATTTTATGAACCATTCGAAAACATTACGCATTTCATTTCACGGCGAAGGATTGATATTAACCAGGGGTTTGGACAAATTTGTGCTCCAAGATTATGAAATGTTAAAGGGTTTACCTTAACAAATGTTACGCGTCTATGAAGATAGAAGTAAAACAGGTTGTTTATACAAGAAAAATAAATGCTAGTAAATTTAACATTCATAAAAAGAAAAGATTAGTTTGCAGGTTAATGCACACAAGCGGTTCGATGAGCTCATATCATAAGAATGCTACCGTGAAGGTTCAAATCAAAAGTAGGCCTGGAAGTTCTGAATCTTTGAATTAGCAATCGAAGATTCGTCTACCAACGGAAAATTCCTGTCGTACAATGTATCTAAGTAACCAAACAGCGTGGTGCAGTATAATTTAATGACCGATAAGTTGTATTCACAGCTCTAAGGTATAAATGTTGATGCCTTTTGTAAACTTTAGATTGTTTTCACGTTCTTGCCGATTAATTCTCCCGGAAATGGACGATTACGCAGAGTTTGGAACTGCAAAAACAAAACGTATGATAAAGCACAAGAATTACTTTTCAAATTTCGCAGTAAAAGAAAGATATCCATGTAGGCTATATAGAGTCGTTTAATAAATAACAAGGCATGCTGTGCAGAACATGTTTATTCCTATTCTTCAATTCTTAAACTGAGTGGATGTGTAAAAATAATGTCTACGTCCAAAGTTCTGCGTGCTATTATGTTTCATCTCGGAACTATAGGTTGAATAAACTATCAACAACTTCAAGCGTTTTTGTCCAAATCTGTTACAGCCCTTAACAAAACTATACGATCAGGTGTTGAGAATAAAGCGAACACTAGAAGAGATAGGCAAAAGTGATGTTACACTAAGTTGTAGTCTTTGAAAAAATATTTTTTTCTGTGATTTTTTCACATTTTTTCAAACACGTTTGTTTCCGAGACAAACATTCTTTGTGGCATGCAAATACAAAATACATGCAGTACAAAACTAACTTGAATACCATAGACTAATTTTTGAATGAGTTTTTTTTTAATCTCATCCGACCCATGCCATGCAGTTGTCTAAGATTTGATTACGACATTTTCTATATATTGACTAGAAGTAATGTTTTGGGTCACATGTTTTAGCTCCATTTTATTGTGCAATATGCTGAAAAACAACCTTTTAAATAATGTATAGTCTTTGCCGATACAACACTCGTAAGATATACAAGAAACCAATGAAAGAAAACCGAATATGTGTTGCATGTGGTGTAAATCGTGTTAAATGCGTGCTTCTATTTAAAAGCCAAACAAATCTATCAGAAAATAACCTTTACAGACTAATTTCTAATTTCATACATTTAATAAAGTAATATACCAAAATCTTCTCCCCCGAGAATTTCAATCGTTCGTTATGAAGTTTAAGGTTAAAAAGATTGAATATTGCATCATTATAGAAGTACAACAAATACTTTAACGAAGACAAAATTACATTCCATATCAATCCGAAGAAAGAATCGTATATGTAAAAATTTGCTAACTACTACAGCTTGAATTGGTTAACTAAAGTCATATCATTCTATCAATAATCAATACAGTATCGAAACAGAAACGCAACACATACAAAAGTTTTAAATTCTATAAACATTTTTAAATCACTGCAATCACAGTTTCAATATTCATGCTGCATAATTTCTGCTTACGCTGTGGAACAAAGCCATAGCTAAGAGAAATTCAGCTTCGGTAAATCGTACTGAATCCATTGCGCAGAGAAACCTTCCCGGAATGCCAAATTGCAAGCCGAAAACAAAAATCCGAGAACATGTATTAACTCCCCCCCCCCATCCCATTGCACACATAATCTAATACCGAAAGGAGGTTGCTAAACTTTCAAATTACCCCGAAATATGATTCGAGAAAGATAAACCCAGGCAGGAGCCGGTTCGGTGAAAGGAAAGCTTTTCCGATGGCAAGTAGAAACCGAACGAAATGCAGAGCATCGTCCCTTCCCGGAGAGCAACGACGAAACGAAACGAAAAAAAAAACTAAACCCCGTAGTTCCATATTGCTTCCCTCGGTCCCGTTGAAGTTTTCTTTTCCATCCCAGCGACCATATCACGCGGGCGGACACATGTCGTTAAAGGTGGAACTTAAAGCACCGGGCGCCTCCATGGGCCGACCGGGTTTGCCCGGTTCGTATGTGTGAATGGCGCCCCACCCGGGCGAAGGTACGTCTCAATCTGGCTAGTCCCATTTAGGCGATTTGCATGCCCATCTCTACGCGCTCCGCATCGGCACTCCTGACGGACGGGCGAAAAATGGGTCGATTTCGGGTGAAAAAAGCGAACACCCGGTAGCGCATGGCTGGGGGCGGACAAGGTGAAATCTAATTTTACCATCCACCCATTAAACCCATGTGACATTCCCCCGAGGGGATGATCACTCTATTCTGCGTCCCGGCTTTGCTGCGTGTCCTTCGTGTGCACGTGTTCCGTCGTGCTCGCCGAAAGGTTCTCACCCAGATGCCTGCTGGTGGGAATCAGTGAAGCGATCTGATTCTTCCGACGATAAGTACCATCGATTGGGAAGAGCTATGAGGTATGTTATCGGTGGTGCTAGTGCTGGTAGTGGCACACTACCCTGTCCGGGGCGACCGATGGGAGATATTTTTGTAAAGTTAATTACAGCAGCCGAGGTGCTCGAACAAAATATGCTAATGATAGTTAGCTTTCTGCTCCCGGCAAATGGCGCACACAGTACGAGACTAGCGAGCGGCATTTTTCCTGCGCAACACGCGCCGGTAAACGATGTGTTCAATCATGTCTCAATTAATCATGCCCCTCGTTGAGCACACCTCACATCAACACCTTCCCGGAAGCCCGGAACCCGGTGGCCCGGTGTGGTCAGAGCGTAAAATGAAATCAATGTTCACACGCCACCCGCCCAGGACCCGTTATCGTTTGACCGTATGGGCCCGGGCCCAGACGTGGTACCCCGTGATACAAAAATCCGCCTACCTTCATCAACGCCGTCATCATGAAAAGCTGTTCAATCAAAAGGCTGTAAAACAAGCGCATCTCCATCACCATGTCCGGGCATGTTCGGGCCGGCCGGCTGGCTGGGCTTTTGCATGTACATTTTCGCCCGAGGAACCAACCCCACTAACTAACCACCTTTGTTGCTTGCCGTGGGCCCGTAAGTGGCACGGAAGGTGGAACACACATACACACATTTAAATAATAAATTAACACCCCATGCTTCCAGGTGGGAAAAGGAGTTGTTTCCGTTCCGCTTACTTGAATTACCCCGAAAGCTCTTGTGAAACGTCAATCCCCCCGGTGAGAAAGGTCGTTGTCGGGTGAACGAATCCCCCCGAAAGGATGCGCACAGTTCGGGGTGTACTTTTGATTCGCCTGCCGATATCGTCGACAGGTGTGGTTAGCTGTCTATCATCCGAATCCTTTGCGGAGACGGTCGGTGATGGAGACGTGCAAAATTCGGCGTAGTTAAAGTTAGCATTCCAAAGCCACCGATGCTTTATGCGTCGTCCGCACAATAATGTGAACAATGTGAATTTCAAAGCATGTGCCGAAAACTGTCAAATTTAATTAAACGCCTTGAAATGAACTTATACGTTACATCTGTTAAATCATCGGCATGGGAAAGTACAGCAAGTAAATTTGATTTGCTTTCTACTTCTTACTGGCACATAATCTGAAATTCTCTTTCGCAAGCGGGGTTTTAAGATTACAACAGCGGTTGTGTTTGTATTGGTTTGTCAAAGTCGACCTTCGTGTCCCTCTGGATCTCTACACAACCCCACAGGCATATAGTTTTGAAATGAAACTAAAACTAAAAAGTAGTTAAAATGCTTCGTATCATTTGATAAGTCGGGTTTGAAGCAATCAAAGCGTTTTATAAACTGTGTACCTTATACTAAACCTCGCTTCACACATTGCTAAAGGGAGAAGAAAGAAGAAAGATGAAAAACGCTCAACTCAACGATAAAATTGTACAAACAGTATACAAACAAAATTAGTGTGAATAACTACTACAGGGGCTAGGGTGTACAATGGCCTTTCTCGTTAAGCGCTAGTGTCTTTTAGTGATGTGCAAATCCGATCCCATGTGGTACTCGATACCTCCGATCCGATCCTAGCTGGGATCGATCCTCCGAATCCGATCCGAATCCGAATGTTTTTAACGGGGGGTGGGGGAGGACGGGGGGTAGGCCTCTCCCTATCTATCTATCCCTCCTATTGCGGTTGTCTAACGGCAGTCGAATCGAACGGAAGCGCCGTCTCGAACGGCAGTCATTTTTGTATTGCCGTTTCCGATGGAGTCGACATAAGTTTCATCGACTTTTGTTGCTGTATCGACCGACGCTTGACCATGAGCAGAGATGCCAAATACGTCATTTTGTAAACAAAACAAACCGCGTATTTGATTCAGCACTAGATTCTGCTTCTAACGTTCTCTACAATAGGACAGACAAAACTATCGTTTCGTGACAAATATAAATTGTGATCAATAAAAATGATTCCCGCTTCGTTTGTTCAGGCATAACTAAGTTACATTAATTTATTTTAACAAAAAGATTAGGATTACGCTGTAATGAAAGATGAATGATGAAATTTTGAGATTTTTAGCTAATGCATAATTCATAATCATGAAAAATGCATTTCCAATAATTTTGTTTCAATAAAGTTAGAAAAAAATGTTCATCGCAAGCATAAAACTGACGGCAGATTCTTAATTATATTTAAATACCATTTAATTTTTTGTTTTAAACAGTTAATTTACAACTTATGACAAAGTTAGTAACTACACAACATTTTAAATCAGTAATTATACATAAATTTTGAAATCGAACCGTGTTCCGCAAGCTGTCATTACTAATTGCAAGCATTACTAATTGTTGGTGACGGCGGGGGGTTCGACAGGTGTGGTTAGCTGTCTATCATCCGAATCCTTTGCGGAGACGGTCGGTGATGGAGACGTGCAAAATTCGGCGTAGTTAAAGTTAGCATTCCAAAGCCACCGATGCTTTATGCGTCGTCCGCACAATAATGTGAACAATGTGAATTTCAAAGCATGTGCCGAAAACTGTCAAATTTAATTAAACGCCTTGAAATGAACTTATACGTTACATCTGTTAAATCATCGGCATGGGAAAGTACAGCAAGTAAATTTGATTTGCTTTCTACTTCTTACTGGCACATAATCTGAAATTCTCTTTCGCAAGCGGGGTTTTAAGATTACAACAGCGGTTGTGTTTGTATTGGTTTGTCAAAGTCGACCTTCGTGTCCCTCTGGATCTCTACACAACCCCACAGGCATATAGTTTTGAAATGAAACTAAAACTAAAAAGTAGTTAAAATGCTTCGTATCATTTGATAAGTCGGGTTTGAAGCAATCAAAGCGTTTTATAAACTGTGTACCTTATACTAAACCTCGCTTCACACATTGCTAAAGGGAGAAGAAAGAAGAAAGATGAAAAACGCTCAACTCAACGATAAAATTGTACAAACAGTATACAAACAAAATTAGTGTGAATAACTACTACAGGGGCTAGGGTGTACAATGGCCTTTCTCGTTAAGCGCTAGTGTCTTTTAGTGATGTGCAAATCCGATCCCATGTGGTACTCGATACCTCCGATCCGATCCTAGCTGGGATCGATCCTCCGAATCCGATCCGAATCCGAATGTTTTTAACGGGGGGTGGGGGAGGACGGGGGGTAGGCCTCTCCCTATCTATCTATCCCTCCTATTGCGGTTGTCTAACGGCAGTCGAATCGAACGGAAGCGCCGTCTCGAACGGCAGTCATTTTTGTATTGCCGTTTCCGATGGAGTCGTCCATCACCATGTCCGGGCATGTTCGGGCCGGCCGGCTGGCTGGGCTTTTGCATGTACATTTTCGCCCGAGGAACCAACCCCTCTAACTAACCACCTTTGTTGCTTGCCGTGGGCCCGTAAGTGGCACGGAAGGTGGAACACACACACACACATTTAAATAATAAATTAACACCCCATTCTTCCAGGTGGGAAAAGGAGTTGTTTCCGTTCCGCTTACTTGAATTACCCCGAAAGCTCTTGTGAAACGTCAATCCCCCCCCGGTGAGTAAGGTCGTTGTCGGGTGAACGAATCCCCCCGAAAGGATGAACACAGTTCCGGGGTGTACTTTTGATTCGCCTGCCGATATCATCGACAGGTGTGGTTAGCTGTCTATCATCCGAATCCTTTGCGGAGACGGTCGGTGATGGAGACGTGCAAAATTCGGCGTAGCTGCTGGGTTGTGTCGATACTGCTCCGGTTCTAAACCTCGATAGTTGTTTTACTCAGACATAGCCAGATCACACAGTTATGGACCCGAG
>KZ070994.1:0-13830 GCA_002091845.1 Anopheles cracens | reverse complement strand
CTCGGGTCCATAACTGTGTGATCTGGCTATGTCTGAGTAAAACAACTATCGAGGTTTAGAACCGGAGCAGTATCGACACAACCCAGCAACTACGCCGAATTTTGCACGTCTCCATCACCGACCGTCTCCGCAAAGGATTCGGATGATAGACAGCTAACCACACCTGTCGATGATATCGGCAGGCGAATCAAAAGTACACCCCGGAACTGTGTTCATCCTTTCGGGGGGATTCGTTCACCCGACAACGACCTTACTCACCGGGGGGGGATTGACGTTTCACAAGAGCTTTCGGGGTAATTCAAGTAAGCGGAACGGAAACAACTCCTTTTCCCACCTGGAAGAATGGGGTGTTAATTTATTATTTAAATGTGTGTGTGTGTGTTCCACCTTCCGTGCCACTTACGGGCCCACGGCAAGCAACAAAGGTGGTTAGTTAGAGGGGTTGGTTCCTCGGGCGAAAATGTACATGCAAAAGCCCAGCCAGCCGGCCGGCCCGAACATGCCCGGACATGGTGATGGAGTGCTGAATCAAATACGCGGTTTGTTTTGTTTACAAAATGACGTATTTGGCATCTCTGCTCATGGTCAAGCGTCGGTCGATACAGCAACAAAAGTCGATGAAACTTATGTCGACTCCATCGGAAACGGCAATACAAAAATGACTGCCGTTCGAGACGGCGCTTCCGTTCGATTCGACTGCCGTTAGACAACCGCAATAGGAGGGATAGATAGATAGGGAGAGGCCTACCCCCCGTCCTCCCCCACCCCCCGTTAAAAACATTCGGATTCGGATCGGATTCGGAGGATCGATCCCAGCTAGGATCGGATCGGAGGTATCGAGTACCACATGGGATCGGATTTGCACATCACTAAAAGACACTAGCGCTTAACGAGAAAGGCCATTGTACACCCTAGCCCCTGTAGTAGTTATTCACACTAATTTTGTTTGTATACTGTTTGTACAATTTTATCGTTGAGTTGAGCGTTTTTCATCTTTCTTCTTTCTTCTCCCTTTAGCAATGTGTGAAGCGAGGTTTAGTATAAGGTACACAGTTTATAAAACGCTTTGATTGCTTCAAACCCGACTTATCAAATGATACGAAGCATTTTAACTACTTTTTAGTTTTAGTTTCATTTCAAAACTATATGCCTGTGGGGTTGTGTAGAGATCCAGAGGGACACGAAGGTCGACTTTGACAAACCAATACAAACACAACCGCTGTTGTAATCTTAAAACCCCGCTTGCGAAAGAGAATTTCAGATTATGTGCCAGTAAGAAGTAGAAAGCAAATCAAATTTACTTGCTGTACTTTCCCATGCCGATGATTTAACAGATGTAACGTATAAGTTCATTTCAAGGCGTTTAATTAAATTTGACAGTTTTCGGCACATGCTTTGAAATTCACATTGTTCACATTATTGTGCGGACGACGCATAAAGCATCGGTGGCTTTGGAATGCTAACTTTAACTACGCCGAATTTTGCACGTCTCCATCACCGACCGTCTCCGCAAAGGATTCGGATGATAGACAGCTAACCACACCTGTCGATCCCCCCGCCGTCACCAACAATTAGTAATGCTTGCAATTAGTAATGACAGCTTGCGGAACACGGTTCGATTTCAAAATTTATGTATAATTACTGATTTAAAATGTTGTGTAGTTACTAACTTTGTCATAAGTTGTAAATTAACTGTTTAAAACAAAAAATTAAATGGTATTTAAATATAATTAAGAATCTGCCGTCAGTTTTATGCTTGCGATGAACATTTTTTTCTAACTTTATTGAAACAAAATTATTGGAAATGCATTTTTCATGATTATGAATTATGCATTAGCTAAAAATCTCAAAATTTCATCATTCATCTTTCATTACAGCGTAATCCTAATCTTTTTGTTAAAATAAATTAATGTAACTTAGTTATGCCTGAACAAACGAAGCGGGAATCATTTTTATTGATCACAATTTATATTTGTCACGAAACGATAGTTTTGTCTGTCCTATTGTAGAGAACGTTAGAAGCAGAATCTAGTGCTGAATCAAATACGCGGTTTGTTTTGTTTACAAAATGACGTATTTGGCATCTCTGCTCATGGTCAAGCGTCGGTCGATACAGCAACAAAAGTCGATGAAACTTATGTCGACTCCATCGGAAACGGCAATACAAAAATGACTGCCGTTCGAGACGGCGCTTCCGTTCGATTCGACTGCCGTTAGACAACCGCAATAGGAGGGATAGATAGATAGGGAGAGGCCTACCCCCCGTCCTCCCCCACCCCCCGTTAAAAACATTCGGATTCGGATCGGATTCGGAGGATCGATCCCAGCTAGGATCGGATCGGAGGTATCGAGTACCACATGGGATCGGATTTGCACATCACTAAAAGACACTAGCGCTTAACGAGAAAGGCCATTGTACACCCTAGCCCCTGTAGTAGTTATTCACACTAATTTTGTTTGTATATTGTTCGTACAATTTTATCGTTGAGTTGAGCGTTTTTCATCTTTCTTCTTTCTTCTCCCTTTAGCAATGTGTGAAGCGAGGTTTAGTATAAGGTACACAGTTTATAAAACGCTTTGATTGCTTCAAACCCGACTTATCAAATGATACGAAGCATTTTAACTACTTTTTAGTTTTAGTTTCATTTCAAAACTATATGCCTGTGGGGTTGTGTAGAGATCCAGAGGGACACGAAGGTCGACTTTGACAAACCAATACAAACACAACCGCTGTTGTAATCTTAAAACCCCGCTTGCGAAAGAGAATTTCAGATTATGTGCCAGTAAGAAGTAGAAAGCAAATCAAATTTACTTGCTGTACTTTCCCATGCCGATGATTTAACAGATGTAACGTATAAGTTCATTTCAAGGCGTTTAATTAAATTTGACAGTTTTCGGCACATGCTTTGAAATTCACATTGTTCACATTATTGTGCGGACGACGCATAAAGCATCGGTGGCTTTGGAATGCTAACTTTAACTACGCCGAATTTTGCACGTCTCCATCACCGACCGTCTCCGCAAAGGATTCGGATGATAGACAGCTAACCACACCTGTCGACGATATCGGCAGGCGAATCAAAAGTACACCCCGAACTGTGCGCATCCTTTCGGGGGGATTCGTTCACCCGACAACGACCTTTCTCACCGGGGGGATTGACGTTTCACAAGAGCTTTCGGGGTAATTCAAGTAAGCGGAACGGAAACAACTCCTTTTCCCACCTGGAAGCATGGGGTGTTAATTTATTATTTAAATGTGTGTATGTGTGTTCCACCTTCCGTGCCACTTACGGGCCCACGGCAAGCAACAAAGGTGGTTAGTTAGTGGGGTTGGTTCCTCGGGCGAAAATGTACATGCAAAAGCCCAGCCAGCCGGCCGGCCCGAACATGCCCGGACATGGTGATGGAGATGCGCTTGTTTTACAGCCTTTTGATTGAACAGCTTTTCATGATGACGGCGTTGATGAAGGTAGGCGGATTTTTGTATCACGGGGTACCACGTCTGGGCCCGGGCCCATACGGTCAAACGATAACGGGTCCTGGGCGGGTGGCGTGTGAACATTGATTTCATTTTACGCTCTGACCACACCGGGCCACCGGGTTCCGGGCTTCCGGGAAGGTGTTGATGTGAGGTGTGCTCAACGAGGGGCATGATTAATTGAGACATGATTGAACACATCGTTTACCGGCGCGTGTTGCGCAGGAAAAATGCCGCTCGCTAGTCTCGTACTGTGTGCGCCATTTGCCGGGAGCAGAAAGCTAACTATCATTAGCATATTTTGTTCGAGCACCTCGGCTGCTGTAATTAACTTTACAAAAATATCTCCCATCGGTCGCCCCGGACAGGGTAGTGTGCCACTACCAGCACTAGCACCACCGATAACATACCTCATAGCTCTTCCCAATCGATGGTACTTATCGTCGGAAGAATCAGATCGCTTCACTGATTCCCACCAGCAGGCATCTGGGTGAGAACCTTTCGGCGAGCACGACGGAACACGTGCACACGAAGGACACGCAGCAAAGCCGGGACGCAGAATAGAGTGATCATCCCCTCGGGGGAATGTCACATGGGTTTAATGGGTGGATGGTAAAATTAGATTTCACCTTGTCCGCCCCCAGCCATGCGCTACCGGGTGTTCGCTTTTTTCACCCGAAATCGACCCATTTTTCGCCCGTCCGTCAGGAGTGCCGATGCGGAGCGCGTAGAGATGGGCATGCAAATCGCCTAAATGGGACTAGCCAGATTGAGACGTACCTTCGCCCGGGTGGGGCGCCATTCACACATACGAACCGGGCAAACCCGGTCGGCCCATGGAGGCGCCCGGTGCTTTAAGTTCCACCTTTAACGACATGTGTCCGCCCGCGTGATATGGTCGCTGGGATGGAAAAGAAAACTTCAACGGGACCGAGGGAAGCAATATGGAACTACGGGGTTTAGTTTTTTTTTTCGTTTCGTTTCGTCGTTGCTCTCCGGGAAGGGACGATGCTCTGCATTTCGTTCGGTTTCTACTTGCCATCGGAAAAGCTTTCCTTTCACCGAACCGGCTCCTGCCTGGGTTTATCTTTCTCGAATCATATTTCGGGGTAATTTGAAAGTTTAGCAACCTCCTTTCGGTATTAGATTATGTGTGCAATGGGATGGGGTTCATTTTACGCTCTGACCACACCGGGCCACCGGGTTCCGGGTTTCCGGGAAGGTGTTGATGTGAGGTGTGCTTAACGAGGGGCATGATTAATTGAGACATGATTGAACACATCGTTTACCGGCGTGTGTTGCGCAGGAAAAATGCCGCTCGCTAGTCTCGTACTGTGTGCGCCATTTGCCGGGAGCAGAAAGCTAACTATCATTAGCATATTTTGTTCGAGCACCTCGGCTGCTGTAATTAACTTTACAAAAATATCTCCCATCGGTCGCCCCGGACAGGGTAGTGTGCCACTACCAGCACTAGCACCACCGATAACATACCTCATAGCTCTTCCCAATCGATGGTACTTATCGTCGGAAGAATCAGATCGCTTCACTGATTCCCACCAGCAGGCATCTGGGTGAGAACCTTTCGGCGAGCACGACGGAACACGTGCACACGAAGGACACGCAGCAAAGCCGGGACGCAGAATAGAGTGATCATCCCCTCGGGGGAATGTCACATGGGTTTAATGGGTGGATGGTAAAATTAGATTTCACCTTGTCCGTCCCCAGCCATGCGCTACCAGGTGTTCGCTTTTTTCACCCGAAATCGACCCATTTTTCCCCCGTCCGTCAGGAGTGCCGATGCGGAGCGCGTAGAGATGGGCATGCAAATAGCCTAAATGGGACTAGCCAGATTGAGACGTACCTTCGCCCGGGTGGGGCGCCATTCACACATACGAACCGGGCAAACCCGGCCGGCCCATGGAGGCGCCCGGTGCTTTAAGTTCCACCTTTAACGACATGTGTCCGCCCGCGTGATATGGTCGCTGGGATGGAAAAGAAAACTTCAACGGGACCGAGGGAAGCAATATGGAACTACGGGGTTTAGTTTTTTTTTTCGTTTCGTTTCGTCGTTGCTCTCCGGGAAGGGACGATGCTCTGCATTTCGTTCGGTTTCTACTTGCCATCGGAAAAGCTTTCCTTTCACCGAACCGGCTCCTGCCTGGGTTTATCTTTCTCGAATCATATTTCGGGGTAATTTGAAAGTTTAGCAACCTCCTTTCGGTATTAGATTATGTGTGCAATGGGATGGGGGGGGGAGTTAATACATGTTCTCGGATTTTTGTTTTCGGCTTGCAATTTGGCATTCCGGGAAGGTTTCTCTGCGCAATGGATTCAGTACGATTTACCGAAGCTGAATTTCTCTTAGCTATGGCTTTGTTCCACAGCGTAAGCAGAAATTATGCAGCATGAATATTGAAACTGTGATTGCAGTGATTTAAAAATGTTTATAGAATTTAAAACTTTTGTATGTGTTGCGTTTCTGTTTCGATACTGTATTGATTATTGATAGAATGATATGACTTTAGTTAACCAATTCAAGCTGTAGTAGTTAGCAAATTTTTACATATACGATTCTTTCTTCGGATTGATATGGAATGTAATTTTGTCTTCGTTAAAGTATTTGTTGTACTTCTATAATGATGCAATATTCAATCTTTTTAACCTTAAACTTCATAACGAACGATTGAAATTCTCGGGGGAGAAGATTTTGGTATATTACTTTATTAAATGTATGAAATTAGAAATTAGTCTGTAAAGGTTATTTTCTGATAGATTTGTTTGGCTTTTAAATAGAAGCACGCATTTAACACGATTTACACCACATGCAACACATATTCGGTTTTCTTTCATTGGTTTCTTGTATATCTTACGAGTGTTGTATCGGCAAAGACTATACATTATTTAAAAGGTTGTTTTTCAGCATATTGCACAATAAAATGGAGCTAAAACATGTGACCCAAAACATTACTTCTAGTCAATATATAGAAAATGTCGTAATCAAATCTTAGACAACTGCATGGCATGGGTCGGATGAGATTAAAAAAAAACTCATTCAAAAATTAGTCTATGGTATTCAAGTTAGTTTTGTACTGCATGTATTTTGTATTTGCATGCCACAAAGAATGTTTGTCTCGGAAACAAACGTGTTTGAAAAAATGTGAAAAAATCACAGAAAAAAATATTTTTTCAAAGACTACAACTTAGTGTAACATCACTTTTGCCTATCTCTTCTAGTGTTCGCTTTATTCTCAACACCTGATCGTATAGTTTTGTTAAGGGCTGTAACAGATTTGGACAAAAACGCTTGAAGTTGTTGATAGTTTATTCAACCTATAGTTCCGAGATGAAACATAATAGCACGCAGAACTTTGGACGTAGACATTATTTTTACACATCCACTCAGTTTAAGAATTGAAGAATAGGAATAAACATGTTCTGCACAGCATGCCTTGTTATTTATTAAACGACTCTATATAGCCTACATGGATATCTTTCTTTTACTGCGAAATTTGAAAAGTAATTCTTGTGCTTTATCATACGTTTTGTTTTTGCAGTTCCAAACTCTGCGTAATCGTCCATTTCCGGGAGAATTAATCGGCAAGAACGTGAAAACAATCTAAAGTTTACAAAAGGCATCAACATTTATACCTTAGAGCTGTGAATACAACTTATCGGTCATTAAATTATACTGCACCACGCTGTTTGGTTACTTAGATACATTGTACGACAGGAATTTTCCGTTGGTAGACGAATCTTCGATTGCTAATTCAAAGATTCAGAACTTCCAGGCCTACTTTTGATTTGAACCTTCACGGTAGCATTCTTATGATATGAGCTCATCGAACCGCTTGTGTGCATTAACCTGCAAACTAATCTTTTCTTTTTATGAATGTTAAATTTACTAGCATTTATTTTTCTTGTATAAACAACCTGTTTTACTTCTATCTTCATAGACGCGTAACATTTGTTAAGGTAAACCCTTTAACATTTCATAATCTTGGAGCACAAATTTGTCCAAACCCCTGGTTAATATCAATCCTTCGCCGTGAAATGAAATGCGTAATGTTTTCGAATGGTTCATAAAATCCCAAGCAGTGTCGAGATTCCCAGCAAGTGTGTCGGATATTTGCGCGGTTTTGAATGTAAATAAAAAACAAACCTTCCATTTCGAGTTTCATCTCTCGCACTTCCAATTAAATTAAAACTTTGACGTACGTCACGTCGCCTTACGGCAAGTACATTACCTTTGCATTACCTTCGCTAGCGAACAGCTCATAACGGTAACGCTTGTGGAGTTGTCTCACTTTGCAGAACTCTTAATTCCACCATTTGTTGCTCCTAGTGCTGCATCCGGACTTTCGTACGCATCCGGCACAAAAGTTGATTAGTCTCATTAAAACAAACTCGTAATGGAGCCAGTACTTACTTGCAAGAGTGTTTCCCAAGCGAAGAATGACACATAATTGGAAGATGTTACGAGCCATTATCTGTGTGGTATGAGCCTGTTAAATTCTTTTAACCGAGCTTTCGCAACGCAAATCTTCCAAATGCAGCCCAATCATAAACAGATTGCCACCATATGGTGCACCCGAAAGCAAGTGAACGTTTTTGTCGAAATTGTTTAATGTATTGCCTTTTCAATAACATCGTAACGACGCATCCTTCACGACCGAACAGCCCTTGATCGAATTTCGCCACAACAAAATGCAGCCCACACTCTAAGCCGCCGCTGGCTGGATAAAGCTTTCGTGCTGGCTCTTGGCTGGACGACGGAAAGGTTCCCGCACCGCTCTCGAAGCGTCCCACCAGCTAATGGCGACCCGACAGCAAACCATTTACCAGGAATCGCCAAATTGGATGGTCAGTCGCGGCGCCGGAGCCGAAATTTAATTTCATCAAACACTGCCTTTCCCTGCTTGGTTGGTGGATGCTTGGGCCACGCCACCATGCACCCGATTTGCGGTGTGGCAGGCAGAGATGGGAAAAAAGGATCCGATGGAAAATGGAGCAGAAAAAAAACCGAGCCGGAAAATTAAGCGATGCAGTGAAAATATTTCCCTGGAAACCCGGCTTATCAGCGGGGTTCTCGCTTTGCATTTGACAAGAAGATTTTTTTTTCGCTGCTTTTAGGGATGGGTTGAAAAGGCTTTCATGTTTAATGCAATAAAAAATGAACATGTTTTTTTATAATTGGTCTTTTCGGGGCTCGTTTCTAAAGTATGTACTTGTTAACATCAATTCAAAGCACATAATTGTACTGTGAAGTGTAACCTCAATGATCATTAGTTTACAGTTTTCAGTTTTCACAGCAATAATTCTCGGTGAAACATAGCTTTCACATAAGCAACCGCATGTTTTGCTCTAATCCAGAGACGTCAAACTCAATTGTTGGCACGGATTAGATATGCTACAAGATTGATTATAATATAAAGCATAAGAATTTGCCTAAAAATCTATATAAGAGTCTATTATAATCTGCTAAGTTAGAACATAAGTTTGTCAGCTTTGTTTAGTTTTGGTTTGATTTTGCCTCGAATAATTTTGATTTATCTGTCAAAATTTTATATTTGTGTCATATTGCCATGACAACTTCGAGAGGGTGGTAACGAAACAAGTAAACTTATGCTCCTTCTTTAGCTGAACGAGCTTCGGTGTTTGTTTTCTTATGCTTGACTAGACTTGCTCAGACCACTTTATTCACCAAGTCAGTACCGATATCACTAAACCAAAGGGTCGTGAAAAACAAAACAAAGGTTTTGTCGTCGTGCCTTTTAATTTTCATATTGGCAAAATCAAAATTGAATGAAAAAGTAAACAAAAAATATCAAGATTTGCTCAGGAAAAAGTTGAAAAACAATACAGGATCTTAATTTATAATTCCGGTATTTAACGGAGCCATTATTTGCCATTCTTAACGCCGTTTTTTAAATGATTGCAACTTTCACTGTCGCAACAGCAACTGTCAAACGCTCATTTCACTCATTTGAAAATAAACTTGGCATGTCAAAAATTCTTAATTAAGAAACTATTTAAACAGCGAAACTAAAATTTCACTTAAAGTAGAGCGACTAAAAAGTATTTAACAGCAATGAAATTTCGTTTGATAGCACACTCAATAATCAGAGGTAAACAAACGCCTAAAATGGTCGTTACAACAAATTGAAACCAGTATCAGTTTATAGCTACTCTTCTATAAGATCTTTTATCGAATCCTCGATGACTACCAATGCTAGTTAACAATTTTCACAATTTTGCATGGTTTGTTTACATTACAGCGTTTTTACAGTTCAGCGTTTGACAGTTAGCGCTAATTTGTTTCAGAAATGTTGTCTTTCCTGTCTGAATGTATTGAGTTCATGAAGGAAAGTTGAGTGAAAGTTACCATGAGTGAAAAGTAACCGATGAATGAAACTTGCTGTTATCTATCTGCGCATTTACACTGTATGATGATTTTGGTGCCTAGATCAGTGTTTGACTCCCCAGCTCCGTGCGTTTGACATGCCTGTACCGTACCGTATAGAAACGTCATCTCATTAAAGCAGGCAAATACTTCAAGTCGCCTGTGATAACGATCTTTCCGTGTGCGCGTCTCGTCACCGGCATCGGACGGACTGCCTAATTACGTTGATTAGAATTATTTTGACACTTTTGTTTTGTTGTCATTGTTTCTCTCCACAACACAAAGGAAACCCCACCCGCTGTGGGTTGGTTCGAGCACCATCAGAAGAGATTGGACGAAAACAAACCGAACCATGGGAATAGACCGCTCTGTGTAGGTATTTTCATGGTAATGCTATTAAATTTGCGTGTTTCGGACGATCCGCGAAACACGGCTCGGACACGGGCGACTCTTACATCTTCCGGCGACTGGGCCGAGCGAGTATCGTGACCTCGTGTCAAGAACCATGCTTCAAAGAATTAAATTTATTCATTTTACCACAGAGCGGCGTAAGCGGCCGCAGCAGGATCGGATCTGCATCCATGTAGAGGCCCTTGCTTCTTGTAATGGATGTGGCCGTTCGTTCGCTCGTTCCCTTGCGCTCCAATGAATTGCGCCATGGAGCAATTGTTACTGATGTAGATGTGCGCGAAATCACTTGTTTTCTTCTTTCGCGCATCCCGCCAGCACGGCGTCCCTTGCGCCCCCTTAACCGAAGGGGATACCATTAAAAACATTAACAACAACCATTTAGAGCGCGGTTGGACACGATGGGCACGGTAGACAATTGGGGCGTACCGTGGACCAAGCGGCGCTCGGGGTGTGGGCTTGTTTGTCGTGATTATGCTCAACGTCGAACGGTCGTTTCTTGTTTTTTTTTTATTCTGTGCCCATCGTCCACCGGCTCGAGATGCCTCTCGACGCGTACTTGCATGCAGTGGCTAAACAGAGGCTGAGTTCTTGCGTGTCATCGTGGGTGAAAAATTCAAAAAGAAACAGAAATAAAACATCAATAGGTAGAATCAAAAAGCTGCAACATTTTTCAACCCCAAAATGGGGAAACAACCTCCTCGAGGAGCGAAGGTGCTGAGGGGTTCGAGCAAATGAGTCTATGGTGCACGGCGTGTGCATGTGCCCGTGCTGAAGCCCTTCGAAGGCTTCATCGAGTCAAGAGGTCATGGTGCAGCACGCCCGTAAGAGTTTCTACGTTTGTGACAAAACTCTCAACGAAAGTACCGGGTGGGACATTTCCGGCTGGCTTACAGTGGGTTGCGAAAGATATGCAGCGAGATGGTTCGAATATTACGAGCCTCTGTATTGCTCTCCTCTCTGAGTTACAACATGAGCTGACCATATGCAACATGTACATAATTGTGTGATATGAATCAGTAAAGGTTCTTACAAACGCCAGCAACTGAATCCAATCACGATGCTAACGTGAACAAATATCGCGCGACATTCTTAAACAAAAATATAACAAAAAGGAGTCAAATAGGTTAACCAAAGTACAAAATCGCACAATTAACATACTAAGGAACACTTGTCATCTCGAGCCTGAGATACAAATGGATAAAAAATGGCCACAATTTTGGCTTTCACATTCTTACAATCGAAACCCCCTGTTTAATCTGCTTTTAAAACACAAGGGCCAAGGAGGATTACGGAATGAATATCCTTTGAACCAAATATGGTAAATGATAGCAAATATTAAAAAAATGTTGTACAATATGTATTGCATTGTAACCAGGTTGTTAGCAAGTTAAGTATGCACACTAGTTCTCACATCAAACTAATAGGCTTTGTTCAGACCCGTCCGACCGTTTATTTTTAATAATAGAGTCTGCGCTAGATGAATTCTAAAGTGCTCTGGAGCACTTTGTTTTAGTGCGAGTTAGTGAGTGGCTTCGGCATTCAGTCACTCACGAGAATCGAATAGAGAATGTAAATATAAACACAAAACAACATTAAAATGATCCGAAATTAGCGATCGAACAAGCTTTTTGAACGTTATTTACTATGCTCAAATGTTAAATATTGTATTTATGCTACACGATTTAACGATTTTATTATATGCATCTTAAAGTTGAAGACTCTTTAATCTGTAATAATGATACACATTTTAAAATTGCATCCACAACTAAAGCCTGAATCCCATGATCGATAGGGGAATTAAATTTGTGGCATTGGTTTAATTTTCCCCACAGCAAAGGGGTAATTCATCCTCCTGCATGATTTATTAACAGCTTCACGTGTACGCTTCGACGAAACGCTACAAACGAAAAAAAGAAGTGGGGCAATGAGGATGCTTGCGAGAATCATGTTTTTTTTGCTCCCTCCCCTGCACCGTGTGCACGGAATGTGGGTTATATGTATTGGATATGGCTTGAAGGTGTTGTCAAGAATGTTGTAGATTAATATGTAGCTAAACACTACAAAATGGGGATCTAAATATTTTTAGATGTATTTTTGTATTTTCAAACATTACCTTAATGGCCAAAGTAATAAGGTTTTTAACCAGAAATTCTTCACCACATTCCAGACATCAAAAATAGCACTTCTAAATTCAATTTCGATCATGTATTGCCCTCCTTCAGCATACATGCGTCAATCGAGTTTATCAGTTTTCGGCGAGTTTTTTTTAGCTAGTTCTCAGCTAGATTAGAGACCGATTTTACAGCCTTTCAGTTAGTCTTTAGCTAGTCTGCAGAATGGTAAACACGTGTCTCTTTGGCACAGAACTTGCGGTGGAGCTTTACTATGAAAAGACGTAACTTGGCTTCATCGAACGACTACTCTATCGCTTCAACTAATCACGTGTGAGTGAGAAGTAACGATCTCAAACGGTGATCGTGAAGTTAGTCGCGTTAGTCGTCGATATGTTTGTATGTTCAATATATTCACATCTGTCAATGATGCAATGTTTGAAAATAACCAATACTTATGAGGGTCATCCGTTCGAGATAAAACACAAGGGCCAAGGAGGATTACGGAATGAATATCCTTTGAACCAAATATGGTAAATGATAGCAAATATTAAAAAAATGTCTCGATTTCCAAAGAACGCATCCGCGTCCCGTCGAACGCGGCCGGAACGGTTTGTTTCCGTTCGAGTGGAACAACTTCGGGTGAAGTATTTATTTTTCCCGGCGGCGTTTTCTTTCGATTTTCGCTCGCCGTCAACCGCGGTGGAGTTGTTGTTACGATAAATTAAAATATTTGCGCCACCGGCCGTCCACTAAATGGGCGGAAAATTGCGCCCGGGAAGGACGCACGGAATGACGGAGTTTCCCGCAGTACCGATCAGCCGCCGTCGTTCATTGCTGTCGTAATGCTTAGGTGCAGAAAGTTTAAGAAATTGTCTGGCAAGAGGAAAGCTCTTTGTTAATTTTAGACAAACGCACTTGAATGCGGAAGATAAGCATTTCATGCCGTGATGAGAGGTTCAGAAAGAGGGAATTGTATGTTTTTAGTCGTAACTTTAGTCCAAATTTAAACAGCTAAGAATGTACTTAAACATTTTTTTTTTAGTAAACAATAGACACAGAACGTCAAGAACTATTAAAACTGCGTCCAATTTTTATAGGACAACCATTTAGCGGATAAATTTGATTGTATGTGCCTTTTTTGAGATAAACTTTGTTCTATTTGAGTGAAGTGTTAATCTTCAAGATATTTTAAAAACTTTATCTGGGTTATATGTATTGGATATGGCTTGAAGGTGTTGTCAAGAATGTTGTAGAGTAATATGTAGCTAAACACTACAAAATGGGGTTCTAAATATTTTTAGATGTATTTTTGTATTTTCAAACATTACCTTAATGGCCAAACTAAGAAGGTTTTTAACCAGAAATTCTTCACCACATTCCAGACATCAAAAATAGCACTTCTAAATTCAATTTCGATCATGTATTGC
>KZ070980.1:161011-201132 GCA_002091845.1 Anopheles cracens | reverse complement strand
GGTGTGCGCCAAGACAAAAAACAGCACGGCGATCCAAAAATGAGCGAAAAAAAATTTCCCACTCGTTGCGGAAACGTGATTGGTCTAGTGTTTGTTTTTTATGTTGTTGTTATTGTTATTATATGATTTTATTGTATCCTCTTTTTGTTGCTTCCCTGGTTGAGTAATTGCTTTCGTTTTGTAATTTTATTTTATTTACTTTTATCTTCTGGCTAGCCAAGTAGTTTATCTTGGCCATTGGATTATTTTTTTTTTGTTTCTAGGCGAAGCACTCGATCTTTTTTTGCCCATCCTACATGCTTCAGATGATGTATACCAGACGTAAAATTAATTTAAGGCATTTTACTTAAACCGCAGAATAAAACATTCTTCAAATAAATTATCATCTAGACATGAAACTTTGTTTGAAAACACTTTGTGAGGTTATGGCATGTACTTCTACACAAAGAAAGCAGCCATAAAGGTGGCCCAAACCCCAATAAAGGTCAAGGTATTTGTAAGATCATCAACTCTCCTGAAAATCTCCCACCACCTTGGCTGACACGCGACACCTTCTCATCACATTAATTAACTTTTAATCAGTAAAAGTGTCGTAAAATTAAAATTTTAATTACAATCACCCACCGGAGAGACATACTTTTCAACGGACGGCGTCGTAACGTGCGGAAAATTTGTTCCGCGCTTAAGAAAAGCATCTAAAAAATACCTCACACCATTGACAAACTTTCCGTGGACTTGCCTCCTAAAGAGTGACAACATTGCTGGCAAACTCGAGCTACACTATTTATCGTTCAGCGCGGTAAAAATGCTCCTCCCAATCGCGAGCACGCTGGAACCTGATGGCAGTTTTATTTTCTTCGTGATCCTCCTGGGGACACCGAACTTCGGATCGTATAATCATTAGCTATGCATTAAAAACTGTCACCCCGAACGCTGCTGGCCGGGAAGTGGCCCGATATTGGTGTACACAATTTAAAATAATCACCACCCGCGTTGGGCTGCGACTTTGCGCGCGAGTCTAGCGAGTAAGACGGACGGACGCGGCACTTCCTAACTCTCTGAGGAAAATTATTCTTTATTGCACGCCCGCGTATCATCGCTTACGGACAGGATTTTAAAGACAGCAGCGGGCAAACCGAGCAAGCCGAACTCGGACAGGTTCCGGTTTCATTGTTCCATTTCCGCCGGTGCTGCGAAACAGTTAGCATATAAATATAAGATTTATAATTTTTAAATTAGATTACAGATGGGAAAAACTGAAACCATTGCCGGCAGATTGAGTGTGAGCAATAAAAGCAGGATTCGTCCGTTCCAGCAACAGGAACTGGCCAGAACCACACGGCAGTGAAGGATGTGACGTGCGTGAAGGAGAGCGAGAAAAAACACAATAAAATATGATCATACTGTTGGGTGCAAGTGGAAGCAACAAAAAAAACACCCTTAACTAATACCGACTCCGTCCATCCGGTTCGCTGCGGATGGCCAATTCCAGGGCCGCATCCGGCGCTGGAAGCACTGGGGTCGCCCTCAAATGGCGAGAAATTGTAACCGATGATGATGAAAACGCCGGTCGGAGGTTTGAGGTTACGTCTTCATTATATTTTTTCCTCGCGTTTCCGGAAGGATCAGAAATGATACGGTTGCTTTTTTATGTGTGTTCTGCCGCTTCCAACAGGCAGGGGCGCCTCATTCACGCTATGAGGTATGATGATGATCCTTAGCAGAAATCGAGACCGGAGAGATGGAGAAAAAAAAACAACACAATCACACACACTGACTGTGCCTCTTGTTCCGCCGTGCAAGATAGCAATAGTAACACATGGTGTTGGGAGGGAGTTTTGAAAAATTTGCGCATCGCCGCAGGACCGCGCGGATTGAATTACGACGAAGTTCGTATCCGGCGGCGGCTTCGGTGGAATCAAGTGTTGCTTTACGGACTTTACGGAGAGAGCGAATGCTGGAGACGGTCATTTGTTGGGCGGGTGTGCTAAATGAATCGCAGAGCACAATCGGGTGTAAATAAATTACAGCTCACGCCGGTTTATTTTTTTCCCCCTTTGTTGCGTGGGCTCGTTTGTAATAATTCATCGTTTGCAGAAAATTTTCAAACAAACCGTTGTGGTATGCAATATTTGTATGTAGCAGGATACGGAGGATTAACATGTTCACGAGCACTAAGAGTTTATTAAACAGAGCAATGGAAGAAGTCTTGAAGAACTGCGTTTGTTTTGTTCCTGACAAGGTTCTAAACGCTTAAGATCACAGTCAACGAAATATGTTATTTAACCTACAAAAGTTATCAAGTTAAATGTTGTCTATTATTCACAGTACCCTATTCATTCCTGTTGAAGTACAAGGATTTTTCCTTCATGCCAAAGCACATCGCTCCATGTGAAAGTATTGCAAAAAGACTCCTTATAATCAATAAGAATCTATTTCAGACGTGGAGATGTTTTATGGAACTGTTAAGAACATACATTGATGTTTTTGAATATTTGTCATCCGTGCGACCGAGCATGAATCAATTATGATCGGTTGGTTTTGCTTCATGTGGCAGCTATTGAGTGACATGTCACTTGACAGATGATGTGTGACAAGTAGTACATCTGCCAGTAATCAGAAGATGTGTTCGACATTTCAAAGCCAAGTTTCAAAGTAATTGAACTATAATGTTCTACATAATTGCTCGCTTCTATAATTATTGACCCAGTTTGAAACATTCATCAACATTCATTCTAGCGACTCAATGATCAATTGATCAACGAACCACACTAAACTATTCTGAATCTTAGCTCTGAATACATGCATTAGAACTGATTACTCCCGATGTAAGCAGCCCGGTAACTTCGTTTCACCATAACGAAATTCTGCCACCCACCGGGCACCGGGCTTCAAACCGACTGACATGCTGTCCTAAATTTAAACACCGCTCCCATCGACGGTGACTCTAATGTCCCGACCCACACAACACCAACCCCAAACAAAAAAGGCACAAAGCGGAAACCACACCATAAACGACGTAATTGCATTTGCTTTGCATTCGACGGTGGAAAGAAAAACCACCAGGATACGATTTTCCATCGGCATCGTCGGTGTGCCGTACTTATGCGTATCCTGATGAAGATTCGCTCACCTCACACCGGCAAACGCATCTTCACCGCTTGTAAATTATTAATCACCCCTTCCCGGGGACGACCCAAATGCAGTGCCTACAGCACGTCGGTACTTCCTGGTGCCAGGGAGGTCACGGAGTCACAAGTCGACAATCAACCGATCGACCTCCGGTATCGGTGGCGCGCGCGCGCTCGCGCTAACGAGTAGGTGGGTGTGCGCTATAATTGAATTAATATTCAAATGCGAACAGTTTTGTCGCCCATCGGTGGCGGATTGTGGAATCGCCTCGGAGTGCTTCGAACAATGGCATTACATTATTGCCGCTTCGGTTCGCTCGGGCAGAACGGCAAACAAATGAATAAATAATATTTATTGATATAAATTTCGCACCATTCACGGGGCAGGTCGTTCGGTACGGACAATCGCTTACGCGCAGGGGTACGAACATCGTTACGCTCTCCGTTTCGATGCGCTAGATCCCTCTAACGATCCTACTTGACACCGAAATGCACCGGGTCGTGCGAGCGTTCCAAGCCAGGATGCACTTTGCCACGCGAGGGGCGCGAACATGCGACACATAACCCTACGTGGGCCGGGTGGCGACCGAAAACACTAACAGATGGAAGCGGGCGAAATTTTATTGCCACGAAGAATCGAACTCTAAATGGCGCACGGTCGTTTGTGCGAATCGTCCGCCGAATCGGATTCGCCAAACTGTATCACAACGTGTTGATGATGATGTTGCGCACAGGAGGAGGACAATCAGGCAACCCATTCAGAGCCAGGCAGGAGAACAACTGGCACTTGTCGTGTTCCGTCGTTTCGTTGTTGTTTCGGGAAAAGGGGGACATTTTCCAAAACCTTGTGTGCAACGAGTTCTGTGAGGTAATGATAGTTTGCTTTGTGGAGGTGAATGCTTCCAATTTGTAGTTGTTGAAGACGTTCCTCAAACTGGTTAGTTTGTTAGTTTTAGACATCTCTCTGTTATAGATTGCTATAGAAAGATCATCTTGAAGGAGATCTACGCGTGAGGACCTAAATCACTATCAACCTTACTTCTAGCTAAGGACATTCATTGCCTCACAACATCTCGATTGTCTTCAAATCGGTCTCCGATGGATAGTTTGCACGGCAATAGTTGCTGATGATAGGCCTCTTGAATGGCGCATTAAACCTCGTCCATCGCACGGAAAGAAATCGCTACGGTTTGCCTTCTTTTCCTGTCAATAAATGGCAATAACCATAATCGTAACCGCACGAACGAGCCCTGCAGCGTTCTCAAATTCGAATGGACATTTGGCAGATCCCGGCTACAGCTAGGTTGCACGTACGACAGGTAGAAAAGATTCTCGTGCTGTAAAACCACAAGCCGGTTAGTTGTAAAAAGCTTTCTATTTGTATTCCATCTTCCACACCACCGTGTAACGTCTTCCCCTGCTGTGCTCGCATAAAGCATCCGAACACGTATCGATGACGCAATGAAAACGGGGTCTAACCTCACTTCCTTGCGCTTCACGCTCGTGGCTAGGTGGAAATATATGCGAATTTCCGTAACAGCATTACTCCCGGCGGGATTGCGACAGGCAGGCAGGCAGGCAGGCAGCCCGATCGAAACTGACAAAAGGATGCGAAAACAACGCAAAATCAGCAACTCAACCCGGTGCCGGTGCGAAACGCCGTAAGACGTCGTCGCCACTATCATCGCGCATAAGTAGCAGCCGCACCGGTTCACGTCCACGCGAGTCCGGAACGGCGTTTTCGCCGGCGCACGGAAGACAACGGGTTGAGAGTGTTTGTGCGTACGTGTGTGTGTGCGAAAATGCCCGCCCTAAGTGAAGGAACCTGTTGAGATTTGAAATTCCCACAACGATCCCATCGTCACCGAGAGGAGGATGCCGACGTTGTCCCTCGCGCCACATCGCGCGCCCTGGATTCGAATTGGTAAGGCGTGGAGCGTCCTTCCGACGGGGTTTTCTTCGGTTTGCGACACGCGCCTGTAGTAAATTATCATCTCCACCGCATCAGCTTTCGAACGGTGATTTACAAACGCTGCCGTGGAGTGGAAGTTTAACGGGGTAAAAGTTGGAATGGTGTGGACGTTCTTAGCAAGATCGAAGAGTGGAGAAGTTAGTGTATGAAAATGTATGCGTCGCTCTTCAAGCACGTAGCATGAACCAAATAACTGCGGACATATTGAAAAAATGTGATTCTAGCTATATTGGAGCACCGCTGATCTAACCTGATTTGAGTTAAATAAGCATCTCAAAGAGAAACATTTATTAAATCGAGAAATAAAGTGTTAATGAAGCACTTGTAAAGCGTTATGATAGTGCAAAATGCATACTACTTGGCACAAATTTGACATATCAGCCCAAAAGTATGCAATGTCCATTACCAACGCGTAAAGTTTGTTTGCTGGGTTATCCATGCATAAGCGCTCTTTCATCCAAATTTATATTGTCGCCATCAACATAGGTCCAATTAGAAGTAATACACATACGCCAAACGGATCCAATCATCAAAGAACAATTTTTGAATGCTTAGAGAGATTCGAATTCGAAAACCCTTCTTGGACAGAGTTGCCTTCGATTGATGATCTAGTTGAAGAACCCATGAACCGTTGATGACCCAACAATAATTCTTAAACAATGGGTTATTATCATACATGTAACTCTAAAAAAGCTAAACAATTTGCAAATAAAATCTATGCTCCCTTGCGAAGTTCCGGAGTTCTGATAAGCTCCAACGCTCCTACAAGCAGCCACAACTTCACCACACCTTATCCCACAAGAAACATGAACAGCACCACAAACGACTTCAGGCGTTGCTCACACCTCCGTACGGAACCCCATCTTGAACTGTCATTTAACCTTCGTTCGTCCATTGTTTAGACATTTTCACGTTTCAACGGCGTAAAACTTTATCCTTTCGTACGGCGAAGAAGCTCCTCTTTTATGGCACTCTCACTCTCTCCTTTTGTGCGCTTGAGGAATACTCTTTTTCGTCACTTATGTATTTTTATCTTGCCTTCATCGCTTTCATCTCAAGAGGAAACTTTTAAAAAGACATAAAATTTCTAATAGCTTAGCCAATACACAACACGAGTTCACCGGCGTTCCCGGTCCGGTAACTTGCGCGGTAAGTTTTTCATTGGTCTTACACCATGTCCGACAACATCCTTCCAACACCTCCCTGCGAAAGTGTTAAACAATTCTGTCCCGGTGCCGTCCACTCACCGGGGAACTAAATCGTCCACACCCAGCGGCCAGTGGCGGGAAAGAAATCTCGATTTAATTAGACGAACCACTCGTCAAAAAGTCGTTCCCTCGTGCTAATTGAAGCTGACAAGAGTTCCTAGCGAAACAAAAAAAAACTTTCACTGACCCTCCCGTGCTCGAGGAGAAAAGTTTTCCACCCTCCCGGGACCCGCGGTAAATCCCACCGGAGGTGTTTTCTTAATTTTTCCAACTCCACCGTCCACCGTCTGGAAAAGTTGTCCCCGGGGGTGGTTCTCGTCCTGGCGGCTCCGTAGCCGCCAGAAAGGGTTCGGGTCTCGGAGCGATGGGGAATGGAAAACAAAGCATTCTTGCCAACAAAATCACAAATTATGGCACGCGCTGAGTGGGCTTGATTGGGCTCACTTTACGCAAAATGGGAAGAACTTTTTTCCTCCCTAGCAGGGCGAACCTTAGAAAAAGAGATAAAAACGTGTTAATTGAGCATCAAAATTTTTAATCAGTTACAATTTTTTCCCCCTTGTCTTGAGGTGATATTTTTTGCGCTTTCATACACGCGAAAACAGCTAAAGAATTAGGTTTACAGAGAGAAAAAAACACGACTCAGCGCGTCGTTTCCAAGGATGACTATGATCTGACAAATTATTCCAGATTCTACACCCAGATTGTGCATCACGTCCGCAGGCTGCTGCGATTAAATCACCTATCCCATCAATCATTCAATTTGGCTGCATCTTAAATTATCGAACCTTTTTGCTGTATTCGACGTCCGACGTCCGGTTGCGCATCGTTCACTGACCTCCGTCATCCATTATCGACCGGCACGGAAAGGTGAATCGTTAGGAGACCATAGACCGAAGGACCACTCCGCTACATCGCCAGCCCAACGGACCGACGGCGGAATCAAAGTTCGCCAGCGTCAATGCCACGTCAGATTTAAGTTGTAAATAATTAATCGAGTGATATGAATCCCAAATTAAGTGAATGCTGATTTGTGTGCACCGTGTGCGCCGCGTCGGGTTCGAAGGACCAAACTCCTGGGAAGCTCCAGGCCGAACCAGAGGGGACGCACCTGCCGGGCAGCAAAACTTCCTTCTTCGTTATTTATCTTTCACGTGAACCGGTACTGTAAGTTAATCCGGGCCACTTCCACGTGCCGGCTCCACGCTGGATCCACAGCATGTGAAACCGCATAATCATAATCATAACTTTGTCCGTGTACAGCCCGCGCTGTGGCGCTCGCCCAGCCTGGCTCCCGCAGGTCTACCGGAGGCATGTTCATTAATCTCGTACGGTATGCTGTACCTGGCTTGCGCGTAAAGACAGGTTCTTCCCGTCCTCGTACTCGGCACGCTAAGAGTGGGCTTGCGGAGTAATGATAAATTATGAAATAAATTATATATACACACAAGCGAAGAGTCTCCCGCTCCCGGAGTTATTTCGCAACGGGCCACGTGAAACCTACCCGCCCACGTGCAGGGGAAAACTTTTTCCCGTGCTTGACAAAAATGTTTAACCAGCGGCCTTGCGAGCGGCCCGCAAAGTCTGTGGCAGCGCCATGTTGGTCCATGTTTGGCTTGCCGCTTGGTGCCCTCACCTCACATACCTGGCGTTTCGCCGAGCGCCTCCGGAATCATAAATTCGTATGAAAAACTTATAATTAAGTTAGAGTGGTCTTCTGCATCGACTCTCGCACTATCTCCGGGCTAAGACTCTCCGGGCTAAATTTAATTGAATAAGCGTGTTTCTTCCGGGTAGGTTCCTTGCCGGGTTCTTCCCGACTTCCGGGCTGGAACGTATCTTCGTACACGCGGTGTGATGTGAGCAGGATATGCGAAGTTCATTGGACGGATGTGGTTCGTATGGAGAACTATACAGAGATGACCATTTTTACGGTCGGTTTGCTGAGTGTGTACGATATCTGGTTTCGTTATTTCGAGAGTAGTGGCATGGCAAAACTAAATGATTTCATTCGCAAGATACTCTAGCCCATCCAAAAGGAGCTGAAGTCCAGGCGTATGAATTATTAATCGGAAGCATGTGCCTAGTGAGGATCCAATTCTTATCAGAGCTCGATCTTTTTGAAGATGACGACGAACAAGAGATACCACTCCACAAATGACCCGACCCGGCAAAATGCAAACGAGACAACAGCAAGGCAAATAAATTCCACGCCTATTTTCCTCTCCTAAATGTACCCGTCGCTTTCCATATATCTATATTTGTCTGGAAAACTTTTTCCCGTGCTTGACAAAAATGTTTAACCAGCGGCCTTGCGAGCGGCCCGCAAAGTCTGTGGCAGCGCCATGTTGGTCCATGTTTGGCTTGCCGCTTGGTGCCCTCACCTCACATACCTGGCGTTTCGTCGGAATCATAAATTCGTATGAAAAACTTATAATTAAGTTAGAGTGGTCTTCTGCACCGACTCTAGCACTATCTCCGGGCTAAGACTCTGCGGGCTAAATTTAATTGAATAAGCGTGTTTCTTCCGGGTAGGTTCCTTGCCGGGTTCTTCCCGACTTCCGGGCTGGAACGTATCTTCGTACACGCGGTGCGATGTGAGCAGGATATGCGAAGTTCATTGGATGGATGTGGTTCGTATGGAGAACTATACGGAGATGACCATTTTTACGGTCGGTTAGCTGAGTGTGTACGATATCTGGTTTCGTTATTTCGAGAGTAGTGGCATGGCAAAACTAAATGATTTCATTCGCAAGATACTCTAGCCCATCCAAAAAGAGCTGAAGTCCAGGCGTATGAATTATTAATCGGAAGCATGTGCCTAGTGAGGATCCAATTCTTATCAGATCTCGATGTTTTTGAAGATGACGACGAACAAGAGGTACCACTCCACAAATGACCCGACCCGGCAAAATGCAAACGAGACAACAGCAAGGCAAATAAATTCCACGCCTATTTTCCTCTCCTAAATGTACCCGTCGCTTTCCATATATCTATATTTGTCTGGAAAACTTTTTCCCGTGCTTGACAAAAATGTTTAACCAGCGGCCTTGCGAGCGGCCCGCAAAGTCTGTGGCAGCGCCATGTTGGTCCATGTTTGGCTTGCCGCTTGGTGCCCTCACCTCACATACCTGGCGTTTCGTCGGAATCATAAATTCGTATGAAAAACTTATAATTAAGTTAGAGTGGTCTTCTGCACCGACTCTAGCACTATCTCCGGGCTAAGACTCTGCGGGCTAAATTTAATTGAATAAGCGTGTTTCTTCCGGGTAGGTTCCTTGCCGGGTTCTTCCCGACTTCCGGGCTGGAACGTATCTTCGTACACGCGGTGTGATGTGAGCAGGATATGCGAAGTTCATTGGACGGATGTGGTTCGTATGGAGAACTATACAGAGATGACCATTTTTACGGTCGGTTTGCTGAGTGTGTACGATATCTGGTTTCGTTATTTCGAGAGTAGTGGCATGGCAAAACTAAATGATTTCATTCGCAAGATACTCTAGCCCATCCAAAAAGAGCTGAAGTCCAGGCGTATGAATTATTAATCGGAAGCATGTGCCTAGTGAGGATCCAATTCTTATCAGATCTCGATGTTTTTGAAGATGACGACGAACAAGAGGTACCACTCCACAAATGACCCGACCCGGCAAAATGCAAACGAGACAACAGCAAGGCAAATAAATTCCACGCCTATTTTCCTCTCCTAAATGTACCCGTCGCTTTCCATATATCTATATTTGTCTACTCTAATAGTCTTGCGTTGCTGCGGAGATTAATCGATTCATCTTCGTCTGCATGTCCGTCTGTCAGGAGTTGCGAGTACGTACGTGCGAGGACGGCATATTTTTATGCCTTACGCAAAACCACTCCACCCATGGCAGGAACAGGAGTCAAACATCTTACGCCACGAGGTTGAGCGCATTTGATGGAAAATTGTAATGAAAATTATAGCAGCACCCCCGAAAGCGGCCACCCCTCCTTAAGAAACGTTGTGTCCGAAGGTGTTCCCGGGGGACTCACTTATCATAAGAAGAAAAAACGAATCACCTTCCACGGATGCTGGCTGTAAAGTAGCCGAGTGCGAGTGCGTGGTCGGTGCGAACGTATGTGATAAACCCTGGAAGCGCTGCGGAAGAATTACGATTTGACGTCCACTCCAAGCCGGCAGGTCGAGGGTGGTGGGAGAACTCAAAACTCTGACAGTTTTGCTGTGGCTTGATTAAAAGTAAACGAATCGGGTCCACCAATCCACCCACGAAGGAAATTGAATCCAACTGGTAGCTGCGGTAGAACGTCCCCAAGAGACTGGCCGATGATTAGAAACGCTGTGTAACGTTATCAAAACCGAAGAAAATTGATCCATTTTTCAGCGCTCCCGTACTGACAGGCACGGCAATCCAATAATAGTGAAGATTTTAAAGGCAAACCACGCACGCACCAATAAAGACTTTTGCTCGCCGATGTCTTTGCTGTCCAGTTTTAAAAACGTGTTGCCTTGGCAACCAAGAGACGGGATCAAGAGCCGTTATCGACAGCTGGGTTGACTTGAAACATCCACTTGTCAATTATTTCCAACGTCTCGTAATTGAAAGACTCCCTCCCTCCGAAAACCCGATGACGGTCAGCAAATGATTGTCAGTTTTTAATTCACAAATCGCATGCCCGAGTGTGATAATGTGGGAGTAATAAAATTTACATACATAGATAAAATCGGCTCATCATTTAGCCGACCTGCGGTGTGCGTGTGCGTGCCGGACACGGTCTGCTTAGCCTGCCAGAGACGACCACTATGGATAAATTAAACACGTTGTGGGCAAAACCTAATTTCAATTGGCTTTTGGAAGTCACCTTATAACCACAAAACTGTTAAACTGAGAAGTTGTCGGAGTTTCGTCCAATTTTTCAACATTATAGACATATTTAATACATTTTGTTAAGTTTACTGAAGCAAATGCTATTGTGGAGATGTCGGACAATGTACCATTGTAATCTTCCTTGATAGAGTTATGTAGCTATCTTGAAATAGCTCTAGGTTACGGTTGGATTCCTGTCCAACATCTCGACATTGCAAATTTCTTCAAATTTCATAATTTAATCGAAAGTAATGCAACCTAAAACGATTAACAATTGGAAATTGTTGCCCAAACATCGTAGACACTTGAGAAATTAAGCGCCATTCTATAGTCAACCATTTCTTCTTCTCATATTTCGACCAACAGTCGTCACATGAATTTACAAAACCCCGGAAGAAGATTACACTTGCAAACACGCACCCCGGTTTGTTCTGTTTCAGCTGAATTAAGTTTTTGACACCTTCCGTGTGCATGTGTGCTGCCGCACGCCGCCCAAACGGGACATTAAAACTAGCATTAAAGGGCGCATGGACTGTGCGATGCAAATGAGCTGATGCTACCTTCTGATGAGCACGGAAGGTGTTCGTCGCAAGCAGTGTCCGGTGATGTTCACCTATAAAACACTGTCAGCTCGCGCCGTCAAAGCGCATAAATTAGTGCACAACAATAGGTGTAAATAATGTGCGCGCCACCGCCGAACATCTCACTCAACGCGGGAGACTTGACCACCCGGGGAAAATGCTTAGGAAAATGCGGACACGAACCCCGGACACCACCACGGGGTGGGTGAGCATAAATTCACCGAAAACCGAATCCTGTCACTCACGCCGGTCATAAATTACCACCGACAGTTGCGCCAGGTCCAGGTGCGCCGGAGTGGACGGCCCGTCCTTATCGCCCGCCCGCCGGGGCCCATTTAGCAGGGTGTGAAAATGGGGTTTAATTCAGCGTAAATTTTGTTATTATTGTAATTAAATGTCTATTAATTATGCAAATGATTAAGAGTAGCTAAAGCGAGAGAGAGAGTGTGTTGGTGTGCCGCATAGAAATATGGAGTTAAGAGGTGGGGTTCGCAACGCATCCGATGATAGGTCGGAATGGGGCGAACTGACGCATGACATACATGCGATTTGATGATGCAACGTCAGCGCGCGAGTGTAGTGTATTGTCCCGTACATCGAATGAACAAAGAACTTACAGGTAGAATGGTAACAGGAGGACTAGCTCGAGTAGAACGCTTCGAGTTATTCAGATTAATTGCCTCACTACTGTCTCAAATTTGCACTCAACTAAAGTACATCTCGCTTTCCACAGACTTCTTTCCGTCAGACCAGACTACTTCCCACGACAAAGCTTCTCCCAAGTGTGTGAAACAACCGAGCGGCTTGTCTACTACCGCCACGCCGGCTACGAGTGGTGTTAAAAATGGGAGGAGCCTTAAAAACCACCCCACTGATGAGTCCTTATTTATTCATTTATCTAGCTCCGTGTCCGTCTCCGTACCAGGCAGCCTCTACTCTGTTGTTCTGCTCGGTACGGATGCTGGTTGCTACTCTCCCGAGATACGAAACTTTTCTCATCTGAGTTTCGCTCATCCGGGTCGCAGGAGGCGTACAATAGCAACGTCAAAAAGAGCTTGATAAAAAACAAACAAAAAATGTGTCGGAGCTTAAAGTTCGTTAGTTTCGTTGTTTTAAAGCGTTTCCAACATAGTTTAAGCTCTACGTAATCTTAAAGAAGCCTTTTAAAAGGATGAGAAGAAGAGATTCCTTTGAAGTTTAATGCATATAACAACGTAAACAATACATTGCTTGGAAACAAATCAATTATACTGTTTGATGTTCCATTTATTTGCTTTCCGATGGTCCCATTATTCAGATTTCAGAACTGGTCGCCCACTTTACTGCCCCAAAGAAATACGGTTATGAATACGAATATAACAACCGAATTTGTAACCATATTGAATTTTATTCCAAACCATAACTTGGTCCTCCGGTCCTGCGGGTCGCCCTAACGTCGTGAACCGATCGCGTAGCGCATGCATCCCCACCAACGTCTCCCGGAGGAATTGGGCAAAATTTGTGTGCATTTTAAGTGAATTTTATAGGGAAGATTTGTCTACCGGCTACTGGCCACCGATGGAGTTTTGCCAACAAAGAAAAAAAAACGAGCACAACCATACGTTCCTGTCGTATGGAGGAAGTTTTCGGGGTTCGACTCCCGCCCACCACGGTGGCGTTGTAAAAAAGGAGTGGTCCACCGGAGGAGATAATGTTGCTTTCGGCAGTCAATAAATTTTCTTCTTACCCTGCCACCGAGCGTATGGAGCGCGTGCTTTTAAGGCGCCCGTATGTGAAGTCTTCAGCACGAGTCGTTTTGTTTCCGCTGAAGTGACACAACCCCGAAAGTGGAAATCGATGTTGAAGTGTGGCTCCCTTCTCGGAACTGCGGGAAGATGGGAGGATGGAATAAAAATCACATATTTTCAAAATTCAAATCGAACAGATATGTTATCCTTTCCATCCTATCGCGGGGCGATAGGGAGACTACGAAGGAGCCATTGGAACGGGTGATGGAATCAATTTATCGATGCGTGATGGGATTTTCGGTAGCTTTCAACACCGCAACAGCCACGAACGAATCCAGTGGCCGGAACGATTTTATTGACGCAGGGAGATATGACGAACGTAACTCAATAAGTGAGTAGGCGACTGTCGTTCTCCTGTCTAGTCCGAAGATAGAAGGTACTGAGAAGTTCGACCATTGTAGTCCGGTGGTGGTGTATTCAAAAACGGCTGCTGTGCAATCACGACGTAATCGAGTAAAAGCGCGGCCAACAGCAACAGGTATGTCAAGGCTCTCTCCATTTGTGTTTATATTGCACTACGCAGTTTGCTTTAACGTGTTGCTGTTTCCATGACAACCGAACAACTGATGCAGTGTAACTCGTTGGACCGTCACCACAGTCGTCGCTCAGGTCCCTCTCGAAACGAACGGGTTTTGATTGTCTTCATCTTACACTCTTCTTCCTATTCTTTAGACATGAACAAAAATAAAAAGAGTAGAAACATCCCCTAGAAGAGCATCCCCCCGACAGTGACAATTTTTTTTTCGTGGCGCGTAATATCCACGCACACTTGGATTGAGAGAGACGCATAAGAAAGAAAACAAAACATAAACTTGTTTGGATGTAGCGCGTATGACAAGCACGTAGTTGCTTATTTTATTTTCGCTCGTTGTTTGGCTTCTTCTACGAACGTTTTTTTAAACATCAATCACTAAATACTAGCCGTTCGTGGAGCTTTTTGAACATGATCGATTGCAGCCATTCCGTGTGGGGTTTGATGCTGGTGAAGATTACATTACCTCCACAGTCCCGCGTCTGGCGAGACAGCACACCGTGCGCTAGGTACAAATTGTCTGCTACCTCCGTCAGCACGGGACCACCGTAGTCAAGCTAGTCGCGATGGAAAGGAACTAATTACAAACAGATCTCTACAGATCTCCTACCTCTCAGGGGTAGGGCAGCGCATCTCTTACCTTACACGATGCAGGAACCAACGCTGCATTTCGACTGATGCAGAGCAGATCGTTATCGGCAACGTTTCCACCGGCGGTACATTGCGCGCCTCGCACCGTCAACGACAGATAGCTTTTCAACGTTTCGTTAAAGTATTCGACGTAGATGTGTTTCTGAATGATCGTTGCTCCATACCGAAGCGAAGCGGCGCGCCAATCGCCATGTTGCCGCTCAGTCCATGGACAAACCGGCTGCGTCTCGTCCAGATTTGCGTACATCCGTAGCTTAATGAGCGCTATGTCGAAATAGGGCTGTCCCTTTGCGAATCGCGGATGCACAAAGACATCATCGATCGGGACGCGAGTACTATCGGCAGTGACGGTTACGTACCTAGGAGGGCCTTTGCTGGACGTCACACAATCGGCTGACGTAACAACGTACTGATAGTCCACGAGAAATCCGCCACACTGGTATAAGTCTGTGTCCTCTTTCTGCCACAGCAAGCCAACTCGATTAGCCGGCCAGTTTGGGTTCACGGTAGCCGTAATGGAAGGATTCACGGCGCGATTGCACACGTTCACACCGGTACAGACTGAAAAGGAAGCAGTTAAACACAAAAGTCTCCACGAATCCTTTCCAACGATCAAAATTACCATTGTAACTGAGAGATTGATTGATTTCCCGCTCCATCCAGTCCAAGAAGGAGCTCACGCGCGTGTAGACACCCGTCGAGCCCTGCGTGCAGGGAGTACCGAACGAAACGACTCCGACCACAAGCGGAAACACGTTCCCAAACACATCGTGCAGCTTCGTTTCGATTGGACCCCCGGAGTCACCCTCGCAGGTATCCATCGTTTCGCTGTGGGCGCACAGCTGATCGTCGCGCAGACCTTCCGGCATCTGACGTCTGCTCGTCGGGACACGCTTTGCGCACTCCGCCGTGTCAAGCGCACTTAGCCGCACCTTCTGAAGCGTGGGACTCAGTTGTTCGCCGAATCCTAACGCACCGAAACCTACTGCATCCATCACGGCAGCGGGACTGTTGGGTTCGCGCCATACACAAGCAATACAGATCGCTTCGTTAGAATACACTCGTTTCGCGAGTTCAATCAACGCCAAGTCGTAGTACTTCCTCGGTTCACGATACCGAGGATGCTTGATGATGCGTGCGATAGCCTCTTGGTGTGCCTGTCCATCGTCATCGGCGCTTCCCAGGTCGGTATCTCCTAAGCGCACAGTGTCGGGAGCAATCCTAGCGTAGAGAAGAAACGTTCATTGCGGTTTCGCCCATTTGCTGTGCCCTAGCTCTAGCTACACTTACAAATTCGAATCAACCGCACAATGTGCCGCAGTCAGGACGAATTTCCAGGTAATAAGACTTCCGCCACACAGATTTTTTTGATCGCGGTCATGTGCTGAAACTCTCCCTGGTACGCACGTTCTCCACCGACCGATTGTATGTGCGCATAGTCAATCTTTTTCGGCGGGAAGCGCCTGCCGCAGTCTGTAACGAGTAAACAAAGGTTGAATCCCACGCAATCCATACCAATACGGTCCAACATTCACCATCGAAACTGCTCCCTACGGTATAGCTCGCGGGAGGATAGTCAACAAAATCTTGACACTGTGCTACACCCGCTATCAACAGTACTATCGCCACACGAACGATCATGTTACAAGCCGGTTTCACATACACACTGGACACTGGAGTGTTCCTCTCGCAATAAAGTTCTTCGTCACACTAACGCCCGGCTGCATCAATGTCATCACAGTTGCCTTGATTTGCGCGAGCCGCATCAGTGCGCAGTCACAACAGTGAACCGGTTTCGTCAAACTGGTATGGGAGCATTATTTATTGTTTGCTTTCGATCGACAACCTCTGCGCGGTGGCTCCACTAGATCGACAGACAGGGAGAACTGAACTTGTAAAATGTGTTCATTCGTTAGTTAGTGAACACAAGACGATCATTCAGGTTGCTAAACATGATCGTTTCCAACCACTGGGTGTGATGCTTGATGCTGGTGAAGATGGCGTTGCTTCCACATCCATCCGTCAAGCGAGATTGAACGCCATACACGCGGTACAAGTTTTTGGCCACCTCAATCAGTACGGGACCTCCATAGTCAACCTTGCAGGAAGAGAGCATAACATGAAGGTGATGCCAAGCTGTGCTGATTCTATTCTCGTACGAAACAAGTTCTCCTTACCTGACACGTTCCCGGCACCAGCGATACGTTGCGACTGAGACAGACGAGGTCGTTGGCCGCGGAGTGCTTTCCCGCTGGACATTCCTGCCCTTGCTGTGATTGCAGTATAAAACTTCTTGAGCCGTGACCGGCGTCCCGTACACGGAGTGGTGTGTACGGAATCGACGCTCCAAGACGGAACTTCAAGTCGCTCCTCGCGCTCTCGGACTGTTCCATCCACGGGCAAATCGGTAGCGTTTCGTTTAGATTCGCATATTTGCTCAATTTCAGCAGAGCTATATCGAATGCGGACGTGTCTCGATCATACTGCGGATGCACAAACACGTCCTCAACCGGGACGCGATCACTAGTGGGATCGGCCGCAACGAACGCCGGTGGACCTTTAGCGGACGTCACGCACCGGGCCGATGTGAGCACGTACTGGAAGTCGATCAGAAGTCCACCGCACTGGTAGACGTCCGTTTCCGGCTCAGCCCACAGCAGTCCGAAGCGACTTTTCGGCCACCTTGGCCTGATCTCTGCCGAAATGGCGTGGTTTGCCTTACGCTCACACACCTGAACATCGGTGCAGACTGAAAACGGATGCAGCGTGACATTAGACGTTCGCATGCTCTATCACTTCACACATACCGGTGTTGTTAAGCGGCTGATTCGTTTCCTTCGCGATCCAGTCAAGATAGGAGCTGATCCGGGTGTAGACACCCGTCGAACCCTGCGTGCAGGGGGTGCCGAACGAAACGACACCCACCACAAACGGAAACATGTTGCCGAACACATCGTGCAGCACCGTTTGTATTGGGCCCCCGGAGTCTCCTCGCAGGTATCCATCGTTTCGCTGTGGGCACACAGTTGATCGTCACGCAGTCCTTCTGGCAGCTGACGTCTGCTCGTCGGTACACGCATAGCACACTGCGCCTTGTTGAGCTCCCGAAGCTGCACCTTCTGGAGCGTGGGACTCAAGCGTTCCCCAAAACCTGTCGCACCGAAGCCTACCGCCTCCATCACAGCGTTCGGTGCGTTCCGTTCGCGCCATACACACGCTGCACAGATCGCATCGTTTCCTTCGACGCCTGGCTCGAGCTCAATTAGCGCGATGTCGTAGTACCTCTTCGATTCGCGATATTGCGGATGTTTGATGAATCGCACGATCCTCACCTGTTGGGCCTGTTCGTCATCCTCATCGTCAGTGGCGAGATCGGTATCACCTAGACGCACCGTATCCGGAGGAATACTACAAATCGAGATAAAGTCGTTACGTTCTTCCAGATATAAAAAAACACTTACTTTTTGGAGTCAAAAGCACAATGGCCCGCAGTGAGCACGAACTGGAGCGTTATGAGGCTACCGCCACACAGGTAGTCGATCGTTCCATCCGATCGGGTCCATCCGATGGCGGCCATATGTTGAAATTCACCTTGTAACGCACGCACCCCACCAAACACTTCAATCTGCGGAACCTTAAACGTAGCCGTAAACCGTTTGGCACAGTCTGCAATACAAGAGCAGTTAACGACACACGACACGACGACGTTCAGCAATGTGACAACACTCACCTTCAAACCCATTTCCAACGCTATAGTCCGGTGGTGGATCATCGAAAAAGTCTTCACAAAATGCTACACGCACCATGGCTAGCACAATCGGCAGCAGAAAGCTCATGTTTGCAATCATCGCTCCTCACAGTTGGCACAAACGAGACTGCGCTGATGCGCTTGTGCTGCCAAATTTTGTTCTTGAACGATCGCGACTGACATCGGACGTATAAACCGGTTCCGAAGATTCGTGATCATCGTGCGATTTCGTTTTCAAGTGCTAATGATTGAACCCTACTATCTTCCGCCGCAAGAACCTTCTCAAATGCTCATATGCCCACTTTGCTAAATCGTTCCTCCTGAATCCTGGACGATAGTAATCCTTTATCTAGCGCGTGAATGTTACGAGCGTGCCCCAAAATAGCCACGCTTATCGCTGATCTCCGGGTAATTGTGGGCAACAATTCATTTTCATAAAATGCTCACAACATAACATCTCCGCGGTTCATCCAATCAATCCATTATCAGCGCCGTAAGATGATACGCAGACGGGCTGAAGAACGCGAACCAGGAACTCAGAGAGATTAGTCAACCGTCAGCTGGGACGTGAACGGGCGGGTCGCTTATCTTCAAGACGGCCGGGTTTGGATCATGAAGCTAAACAAATTACGGCAAAATCAACAGCTAACTGTCCGCGGCTTGCCGGCCCGTGACGAGCCCGGACCAGTATCAGTTGATCGTCGGTGCGCGCGCCATCCATCTCCACGGGAGTGGCCTGCGCAGAGTACACAATGTTTGCGGCAGTACTCTAGTGCACGGTGGACGTTCTTTCCAGTGTCCAGTTCTTTCAACCGCTTCACAAGCAATGGCCAAGGAAGAAGGGATCAGTGCCCGGTCCACGCTGTGGTACCTCGTGTTCGTGGGTTTCGCCGTGAACTACATGATTCGCATCAACACGAACATCACGATCGTGACCATGATCAAGCAATCCGAAACGGAGTTTGTCGGCGAGGAGAAGGTGGACTATGCCTGCTACGTTCCAGGAGGAAACGGCTCTACCAGCGCACACCAAGCGCCTAGCAACCAGCCGGCCAGTTTACTGCGATCGAGAGAAGGTCGAATCGCTTCTCCGGAACAGATGCTGCTGGCGCTCTTCAACGTAAGTCATGTGTCTGCCGTAAACCACGGGGCTCTTCATGTTGTCGTGTGAAGAGAGTTCCTTTCCGTCCGATGATAAATATGACCAGATATGGCGCCGTATCGGACCATCAGATAAATCCGTACGGTGATAAACACGCAGTTTTCTCCGTCACGCTTCCCTCTTAAACTCCCGGGAAACGCATTTAGCGGATCGTAAATGTCACCGGCTGTTATATGGTGGCTTAATCCACAGCTCACCGCGCAGTAGGCTAGCGGCTCACCGTCTGACGGACTGACATTGCACTTGACCTTTGTCAACCATTTTCGCTGTGTGCTGGTCCGCAGTCGAGCACCTGAAAAGATTGGGCGACCATCTGACCCGAAAAAGACCATAAATTTCACGCCAATTGACTCCGCAATTCATTAATGTGGTGTCGTTTGATAATGACCACGTCCACAGTAGCCACAGTGGGGACAAGAAACGCCCGTTAATCGGCGCGCGCGCTCGTATACGCTCTAATCAAAATTTATTCTAATGACTACCGGCGACCACTTGAGCGGCGATCGTCTGGTTCCGGCATCGCCTGCTGTGACATACGCTGCCTATCTTCTCGCTCACCACATTCCCCCGATGCTTCTCCACAGCTGGATTTACAGAAGGAAGGCTTCGAATGGAACGACTATCAGCAAGGGCTGATTTTGGGTGCGTTCTACTGGCTGCACTGGGTCACACAAATACCGGGTGGCATTCTGGCGCGCCGCTACGGCACGAAGCTCGTGTTTGGGGCGAGCAACGTGATCGGCTGCTGGATGTGCTTCCTGATGCCGATCGCTTCCTACTGGGACTACCGCGTGCTGGTCGTTCTGCGCGTCCTGCAGGGTCTTGTGTGCGTAAGTACTCGTCGCATCGACTCCCACTTTATGGCGTTCAATCTCGGATCAACGACTCCTCGCAGGGTTTAGCATGGCCTGCCATGCACCACATGGCCGGCCAGTGGATCCCACCGAACGAGCGCAGCAAGTTTGTGACGGCCTATCTGGGTAGCTCGGTCGGGGTGGCCCTCAACTTCCCCCTGTTCGGGTACATCATCGCGTGGTCGTCCTGGGAGTACGTGTACCACTTCTGCGGCATCTTCGGCACGGTCTGGTATCTGGCGTGGCTGTACTACGTGTACGACTCGCCGGCCGAACATCCACGCATCCATCCGAACGAGCGCAAGTACATCGAGAGCTCGCTGGGCATCACGGAGCACACGGGCCGAAGGCGAGAGCAGCGCGAGCAGCGCACGCCCTGGAGACAGATCGTGCTCTCCAAGGCGCTGTGGATGACGATCGTCGCCCAGTGGGGCGGTATCTGGGGCCTGTTCACGCTCATGACGCAGGCACCGACGTACTTCAACAACGTCCACGGTTGGAACATTGAGATGACGGGTCTGCTGTCCGGCATTCCGCACCTCTGCCGCATGCTGTTCGCGTACGTGTTCTCCATCGTCGGGGACCACCTGCTGAAGCACGAGCTGATGTCCAGGACGGGTGTGCGCAAGATGGGCGGCACGTTGTGCTGCGTGGTGAACGGGATCTTCGTGTTTGTGCTGGCGTGCAGCGGCTGCAATTCGTTGATGGCCACGGTCTTCCTTACGCTCGCGACGACCGTCCATGGCGCCGTCTCGACGGGACCACTGGCGAATCTCGTCGACATGAGTCCCCGGTACGCGGGCATTCTGCTGGGCTTTAGTGGCATGATCAGCGTGGTGCCGGGATTTATATCGCCCATCATCGTCGGCATGCTTGGAAACGTAAGTCAGGGTGGATGCTGTCAAGGTGGGCACGAGCTATAATAGGTGTTCTCCGCTGCTTTCAGCACACCGTGGAGCAATGGAGGATCATCTTCCTGATCACGTCCGCAACGCTGATCATCTGCGGGCTGCTGTACATGGCGTTCGCCGACTCCACCCTGCAACCGTGGAACTCCTGTGCGGATGTGTCCAATTCCGACGGTAGCTTGCAGGAGGAAGAACTTAAAGGACTCAAGACGTCGCATCAAGAGACGTTCGTCCTCGGGTCCCAGGAAAGGGTGGAAATGGACCCAAAACCGGACGACTCCGGTGCACTACGCTTAAGCTCAGTTTAGAGACAGTATTAGTGAATATAGCTATCGTACTCCAATTTCTCCTTTTTGTTTTGTTCCACTCGGTGCCAAAGTTGTTCATAAATGCAGTACGAGAACGAGATTTTGCATCTTTGCAGCGTGCGTTCTTGGGGCACGCGACAGTACACCGGCCGGATGTGGAGGCACGGTGCCCGGAAGCGGCTCATGCATATGCAATACGGAGCCCGTACATGGAATCTATAATGCAGCGACATCAACTACACGTGTGTCGTTCGTTTGCCTCCCCCGCCACGCCACGCCAAACTCCAACAAGGAATCAGATACCCTACGCAGGCACACGCAGCAGTATATCACGACGGCTGGCGGCACAAACGCACCCGCGTGCGGCACCGGAGGACCGGAAGCCACCACTGCAAGCACACGGAGGAGCCAGCCCTCGCTCATCGCAGAGGGCATCGCGATAAAATATTCAAACGCAGTAAAAGACACTTTTATGCCCATCATACATTGCGGAAATTTATGTTTATTTGATTTCGATACACATTCTGCGATATCGAGCGCATCGCCCGGTACGGTTGTGTCGCTTGCTCGAGAGTAAGACGTTTCGCAGACGTCTTGCTTCCCGTGAGGCGAGCGTTTGTCACCCGCTCCAAGATGGATGCCGAGGCGCCAGTGCGTTGAAATATGGCCATCTAGTGATGTGTTTATTCCATCCATTTGGAGAAAGTGCCCTCCCGCGCTACTATTGATAAAGCATTCCGCATCCGATATGGTAATGGATATGGAAGTTAGCGTTCTTTTAGTACCTCGTTTCACTTTCGAATGGCGCTGGTGTGGAGTATATCACGACGGCTGGCGGCACAAACGCACCCGCGTGCGGCACCGGAGGACCGGAAGCCACCACTGCAAGCACACGGAGGAGCCAGCCCTCGCTCATCGCAGAGGGCATCGCGATAAAATATTCAAACGCAGTAAAAGACACTTTTATGCCCATCATACATTGCGGAAATTTATGTTTATTTGATTTCGATACACATTCTGCGATATCGAGCGCATCGCCCGGTACGGTTGTGTCGCTTGCTCGAGAGTAAGACGTTTCGCAGACGTCTTGCTTCCCGTGAGGCGAGCGTTTGTCACCCGCTCCAAGATGGATGCCGCGGCGCCAGTGCGTTGAAATATGGCCATCTAGTGATGTGTTTATTCCATCCATTTGGAGAAAGTGCCTTCCCGCGCTACTATTGATAAAGCGTTCCGCATCCGATATGGTAATGGATATGGAAGTTAGCGTTCTTTTAGTACCTCGTTTCACTTTCGAATGGCGCTGGTGTGGCGGTAGTCATCTTTTTTTTTGTTTTGCCCAAATATCCTGCCTACTACGAGCGTGCCATTCCAAGTAATCCAACGCAATGACGAAATTGATTAAATTATTGCCTCCAAAATATGGTTGCGTTCTCCGAAGTTCTCACTCATCTCCCGTTGTTAAAACGGGTCTCCGTATGGGAGCGCATCGTTTTGCGAAATAACAAACGGCAACCATTACCATTAGCCTTTTATCACACGGTATCATTTGACATTTCCAATGCGTGCCGCAGCCCGTACTCTCTCCGCTTTTGCGAGGCGCCTACTTCGATGCGATCAAATCGTAACGAATGGTAATTTGATTGGCTGTCAAGTGCGCATTAAGCCCCCGTCTCGTGCGTGGAGTTTAGACGTTTGTTGTTGTTTTTTTTGGATCTTTCTTGCCAGTGTTTACTACCGCGGAACCGGAAAACATCTCGTAGCTGTAAAATTGGGTAAGCCATAAAACTTGCGGTATGTTAGGACCGTGTCGGGATGTTGCACGTGAAGATGTGCAAATCCCATCCAACCAACAACATAAAAACAGGGTACTCCACTGCAGCATTCATTTGTCTCGTCCCCCCGATGCTGTGCCGCGTTGCGGGTGGGATCGTTTGTTTATACTTCTCGCAATTTATCACCTTCAAAAGTACGTCTCATTTTTCAATACCTGTTTTTTGTTTGTGTTGCGGGTTCACACCACCGCCGAGTCTCCCGAACCTCACACGTGTGCCGACACCGGGATCATAAAATTCCCAATCCCCCCAAGGGGAGACGCCACCGCCGTACGACGCGCTGTCGGAATCAACTCCTTCGCCAACGTTTCGGTCCAACATGCCGGCGGCAACTTTCGTCACGGTGCACCCGGTGGTCCCGACAGGCAGGCAGGGACGAAGTTGAAACACAACAACAGCACCGCTGTTCCTACCGCGGGGTGGCTTTTCGCAATTGGAAATGAAAAATTGAAATCCAGCTTCTCGTACGCGGGCGGGGCGTGTAAATTGATTTCCCGCGCGTCGCTCCTGAACGGTGGATAGAGGACTTTTGTTTATTTTTATTGTTAAGCAAGCCGAAAGCGTGTAATGCACGACTCAATTCCTGCCGGATCTCGGTGGGTTACGTTCGGAAGCCGCAGCTTCTGTTGGTGTTTATGATTAGCAGGATGGCTGATTGGAAGTTAGTGTGATTGGGCGAGACGCATGACGTTCGCAAATTCGTCGATAAATAGGTACGGCAGAGTGTGGGATGTTCTCGATTTTATACCGCAAGCGCAGGAATACTAACGAACCGAGCTCATCCTTGCAAGTCTCGGATCTGCGATGTACCGGTATCAACCTGTTGTCATAAGGCACAAGTTTCGAAAAACAAACTCTGCCTTCTCCGACCCAAAAAAGGAGCATCCTTTTTAACTCTTCGTGCGCTGACCATACGTTCGCTCAAATATTTATATCGCGTACCACCACCACCCGGAGAAAAGGAGGTGACGGCGATGAGTAAGTGTAAAACTTTCCCCAAAAACCCACCACCGCCATCAGACACGACTTCTCGAGCAAACAGCCGCCCGTGCACGACCCTGCCCAGAACCGGCTCGGGAAACTTTTATTTTAAATGTAATATGTTAAAAAGGACATTTTTCAAAACTCCCGTGAGAGACATTTATTTGCTTATAATGTAAGTAAATGTTTTTTTCCCCTACCTACGAGGTGAGGTTTCGGTGTCGGTTTCGGAGCAGCAGCCGGATCTGGAGGATCTGACGTGAAGTGAGCTGTTATTCGGTTTGGTACGTCCGACGGTATCTCAGTAGTCCGTGTAACTTCCCACGGTTAAAGCTCTCAGCTTGGCAAACCTTTTTTGCACCGCAGGCAGGTACGAGCGAGTGTGAGCAAGCGAGGATGCATTCTCCAACCTCCCCGGGGCAGAGGGTATGGTCTACCTGACGCTGGCCAAACATTCTAAACAAACTCCGGAAAGGAACGCACACGGTTAGCGCAGTGAACCTTTCACTTGGCCAACGTTGGGGCAGAGAGAGAGAGGGATACGGTACTATCGTACAATCCCCCTACAACCCTTTCGAAAACATATTCGAGCGTAAAAAACCACAACGTCGTGGTCGTGGATTTGGGGTGATGTTTTTGTCACATTCCGTCGATAATTTAGGAGGCTGTCATGCACCGTTCGGACATGTCCTCCTTTCCTGTACCTCGATAAGGGTTTGGTAAACCGTAGGAAGTGCTAAAAACTTTTTGCGAATGCTGTTGAGAAAAGTTTGGCGGAATGTTCCGTGTAGTACAATTTGTTGAGGAAACAACAAAGTAGGCACCGCTAAGCATCTGCGAGTATCAGTCGTATGAAACGTAGTAGACATTGACGTCTCATAGTGGATATTTGTGCGATTGCGAACTTGGAAAAAAACGTTGCTTTCAGGTTTTGAACTAGAAACTATTTTAAAGGAATACACTTTGAAAACCTGAAGATATCCCTGCAGTTCTGTAAAGAGTGACAAATGCTGTCACACTCGTCTTCTAAAGCGTGATCCTTTTTCACCGGAAAAGTGTGATAGTCGTGACATTCGTAGAGCATATTTGCATGATTTTTGGCTATGTAATAAAACTAGAGCCAAAAAATATGCAACACTGCATTTGATCTCCGCCTTCGGTTGCGTCTTTGCTCACGGTGCCGGTAGTCATCAATTCAATGCGTTTCTATCGTTTAATCATTTAAACAAAACTTCCCTTTCAATCTTTTATAAATATAAAACTGTATTGTACATAAAAAACCTCGCAGAACGCACTGGTGAATTAACAGTTAAAGTTTATCTCTGTCTAATAGAATACCCAAAATTAATCTAGCGAAACCCTCGCCATCGTTACCGTCGACCCGCTTCCGCCGCCGCCTTCTTTAGGTTGGCCACATTGACCGTCCGCGTCACGCCCGACATCCCGTCGATGAATTTCGTCCGGAACAGCACGTTCGCGTTGTTGAACATGCCGTCCTTCAGCGAGACGATGATGAACTGCGAGTTGGTGAAGTGCGCCTTCAGCATGTTGCCGATGTTCTGCGTGTGGGACAGGTCGAGGGCCGCGTCCACCTCGTCGAGGATGTACAGCGGGGCCGGTTTGTACTTGAGCATGGCCAGGATGAGGGACAGCGCGACCAACGAGCGCTGCCCGCCGCTCAGCTCGGTTAGGGATTCCTTCCACATCCCGTTGAAGCCTACCTTCACCTCGAGCCCCTTCATGAAGTCGACCCCGTCCGGCGGCACCAACTTCGCCTGCGTGCCCGGCAGCAGCGTGCTGAAGATGCTGCCAAAGTTCTCACCCACCTCGCTCCACGCGACCTTCAGCTTCTCCTTCTTCTCCTCGTCCAGATCGTGGATGATGGCCTGGATCTTCTTCTTGTCGTCCTCGACCACCTTTTTCCGGCGCATCACCTCCTTGTACTGTTCCTCCTCGCGCTCGAGCAGCACCATCGCCTTCTGATTCACGTTCCGGCTCATCTTGTCCTTCGCTTCCTGCAGCTTCTTCAGCTTCCGGCCCGCCTCCTGCGGGTCCTCCTTGTTGTAGTCGTACCGGGTGTTCCGGACGCCAAAGAACTCCTTGTCCTCCGGTATCCACGGGTACTTCTCCTCCATACCGCTGATCCGATCGTACCCGTCCTTGTTCTCGTTGCGCACCTTCGTGATCTCGTTCTCTTTCTTCTTGATTTCGAGCGCCAGCTCGTCGTTCTGCTTCATCAGCTTGTCGCGCTGATGATACTTGCCCTTCAGCTCCTTGCTCTGCGAGTTCATCTTCTCCTTGTGCTGCTTGATCTGTTGCTTCAGCGCCGTGACGGCCGCCGTCATATCGTTGCTCGCACTGCTCACCTCCTCCAGCCGCTTCTGCAGCGTGCCGATCTGTTCCTCCAGCGTGGCTGCCTGCTCGCGCGCCACCACTATACCCTTCTGCAGCTCCTCGATTTCGAGCTTCAGCGTCTCGAAGTCCTGCTCGTGCTTTTTCCACCCTTTGCGACTCTCTTCGCTTTTCTTCTTGCAGCGCTTCATGTCCTCTTCGGCCGCCTTTAGCTCGCGCTCGCGGTGACCCTTCCCGTCGGCAATCTTCTCCTGCAAGTCCTTCACCTTAGCGGAGCACTGCGTTTGTGTTTGACGTGCGTCCACCATGGTTTGTTGTAAAGTTTCTGTAAAGTGTGAAACGTGCAAGAGAGGAAATTACTGTGCGGTCAACCAGAGCCAAACAAACTTCATCGCAATCTAAGGTTGTGTCCATGAAGCAAGCCGAGCATACAATAACAGAAGTTGTATGTTTCGATTCTACAATCTACATTGCAGAAGCATCTTCAACATGTCCACCAACACATGATACCCTCGGTTTCGAGCAGTGACATTCACACACTTACCAATTTTCTTTTTCAACTCCTCGATTTCTTCCTGCGTCTGCTGGAACGACGTTTGGGCCAACCGCTGTTTCAGATTCTTCAGCTCGTAGTTCAGCACATCGTGTTGCTCCTTCATCTGCTCGTATCGGTGTGCAGTTTTCTCTATCTTTCTGCAAAATCCAATGCAAAAACCAATATTTAAATGATACGGACACACCACACCGCTCCACAGCTCGTAACGTACCCAATTTCCGCACAGATAGCACGCAGCTCGGCCTCCTTCTCCTGAAGGGACGCCTGTAGCCGCTTAATTTCCGCTACGTCCAACAGCACGGCACTACCGCGCACTGGCGCACCACCCGACAGCGTACCACCCGGATCGACCACATCGCCATCGAGCGTGACGGTGCGCGTGCGAATGCGCGGGTGGAACGTAATCTGCTTCGCGACTTCCAGATTCTTCACGATGAACGAGTTCCCAAACGCGTACAGCATCGCCTTCTCGAGCGCCGGATCGTAGCTGATGCAGGACAGCGCGGTACGCACGTTGTCCTTCCCCACCAGCTCCTCGGCGAAGCGTGCGACGGACGGGTCGATCTGCCGGCCGGAGATCTTGTTCAGCGGGATCATGGTGGTGCGCGTTTGCAGCTGGCCCCTCTGCAGCAGCTTCTTGCTGGTCGTATCCGTGTCGGTGACGACGGAGTAGAGACTGCCGCCGGCCACTGTACCGAGCGCCTGCGCGTACTTCGGATCCTTCACCGTGACCAGCTTCGCCACCATGCCCTTTACGGCGCGCCGATCGAAGCCCGGTTCCGGGTCCTGGTACTGCAGCTCCCAGCGGTACGCGTTGCGCCGATCCAGCTCGCCCTGGAGCGACCGGATCTCCGACTGTAGCGACTGGCGCCGGCTGGTGAACGTTTCGATCGTACCCTCCTCGTACCCGGTCGATTGGAGGTCGCGCTCGAGCTGCCCGATTTGCGTCTCGACCTTCGTCAGCTTGCGCTTGTCCTCCAGGTACGCCGCGTCGCTGCTGTTCACGTCCCGCTGCTTGTCGCGCAGCAGCTGCTGCGAATGCTTCAGCTCCATCTCGGATTGTTTTATCTCCGTCGTCGCCTGGGCCGACTTTTGCTTCGCTGCCATCAGCTGATCCTGCAGCGTCGCCGCCTCACCGTCCTCGTTCGTCGACAGCCCGGCCGTAACGGCTTCGAAGCGCTTCTGGGCCTTCGCGAACGCCGTCTCGTCCGCGTCGCACGCATCCTTCAGCGCTTGGAAGGTTTCGCCGCGCCGTTGCATCTCCGCCTCCTTGCCCGCCAGGGCCTGCTCGTCGTCGCGGATGCTTTTCTGGAGATTCTTCAGCTTTCGCTGCTCCACACCGACGCTGTCCTTCGTCGTGTTTCGCTCGGCGGACACGGTCGCCTCTCGTTTGCTCTCCGCCGTCAGCTGAGCCTCCAGCTCACCCAGCACACCGCCCCCCTCCGTGTCGATGCGCTCCTGCAGCTGCTTCGCTTCCTGCTCGAGCGTTTTGGCCGTGGTGCAGTTCGTCTCGATCCGCTGCTCCGAGTCGCCGATGGCCGACTGCAGGTTGGCGATCGTTTTTTCCGACTCCTCGACGCCCTTGCAGAGCTGCAGGTAGCGGTAGGACACGTACAGTCGCGTCAGGTACTCGATGTCGCGGCACACTTTCTGGTACTCGATGAAGTGCTCACGCTCCTTCCGTAGCTTCTCCAGCTTCGGCTCGATCTCCTCCCGAATCACCGCGTACAGCTCGTTCAGCTTCGCGTCCTTCTTCTCGATCAGCTTCAGCGACGAGTCGCGCTTCGCCTCGTACATGCTCGTGCCGGCCGCCTCCTCGATCATCGACAGGATCTCGTGCGGCTTCATGTTCAGCACCTTCGTGATGCGGCCCTGCATGATCAGGAAGTTCGGGTTGTTCACGTTCAGCTGCACCGAGCAGAACAGGTCCTGCACGCGCTTGTTCTGCACCGACTTGCCGTTGATCAGGTACTTGTTCTTGCCGCCGACTACGATCTGGCGCGTGATGGACACTTCCCGCCAGTTTTCATACCCTAGCGGACACTGGCTCGGGTTGCTGTTGTCAAATATGATCGTCACCGTCGCTTTCGTCACACCGGCCTGGCCGCTCGTGCAAAGTGCTCTAATTCGCTCCTTACGTTCTCTATTTGTAGGCACGCAAGGAGAAAGTTAACGCAGTCCAGGTCTTCGGACGCAAGGTAAGCATAAAGCACCGCTGGAGCAGCAGCGCCGTGTCGGCATCGGCGTGATGAAATGGAGGTGCTCGTGTGTGTGTGTGCGCGACGTGAATGTGTGATATTGCGGTGGATTTAACCGTGGGCCCACGCGTTTCCGTATTTCCGTAGAAAACCGCCACCGCCGTTGCGTACTGCAAGCGCGGAAAGGGACTGCTGCGTGTGAACGGGCGCCCGCTGGACCAGATCGAACCGAAGATCCTGCGCTACAAGCTGCAGGAGCCGCTGCTGCTGCTCGGCAAGGAGAAGTTCGCCGGTGTTGACATTCGCATCCGCGTCACCGGTGGTGGTCATGTCGCCCAGATCTACGCCATCCGCCAGGCCATCTCGAAGGCGCTGGTGTCGTTCTACCAGAAGTACGTCGACGAGGCGTCGCGCAAGGAACTGAAGGACATCCTGACCCAGTACGATCGAACGCTGCTGGTCGCGGATCCGCGCCGTTGCGAACCGAAGAAGTTTGGCGGTCCAGGTGCCCGTGCCCGCTACCAGAAGTCGTACCGTTAAGGAACCATACACATACACATTCGCGTTGTGCTCGTTTGTTCGGTCGAGTTACGGTGGAACGCCGGGATCAACCAGCTGTAGCAGTGTTCCTTGGATGTTGTTGGTGTTTCGTGGTAATTCGTGGCGGGGCAAACCTCGGTGCGGCGAAGTTAATTCTCTCCATAAGATTACGCGTATATTGCTTCGAGCAAAACCGGCTTGAAAGGAAGGAATAAACGGAGAACATCGGTATAATCTTACGGAATTCTGTGGTAGCGTTTGATTTTTGGTTGGATCAGTTTCAGCAATGGAATTCGTGCTATGCCGGAAAGTGAAGTCCAGCTGCTGCTGAGAAGCTTGAAAAGGAGATGCCGAAAACGTTCACTCTGTATATGCAAAAGTCTGATGTCATCAAGCAAGCATTGAAGAAGCCCCCAGAAATAAGTGACCGCTAGAATGCTCGGATGATTGGCTGCTGTGTATTTGGTACCTTGCTGTTGATGCGAAGGACGAAGGTTGTTAATATGTATGTTTTTAAGAGGCTTCTTTCGCCCTGTTTCCTATTGATGCCCGCTTTCCGAAATGATTATTTACTGCGCTGATGTTTTGTCGTGATAACAAAGCATGAGTGCATGATGCTTGATGCGTTATATGTTCTATATTTTTTGTATGACATAAGCAAAGAAACTCAAGTTAAAAAAACAATAACCGACATTTAAGATCATTTCGAGTCGATAATGTATGGAATAAATTATAACATCCATAATGCTACCTTTTCCCAACGGTATGCTTGGAAATTCTAGTGCTACTGCACGAGCTGCATATGTTCCAATGTGATTTTGGTATTATCGCATTTTATTTCGATTTTAGAACCCAACGTGGATGGTTTAATTGTCTGGAAATACTACATTCATTTCATAAATGAAAGCCTTCGAGATGTGATTATACGCTGAATGCGCTCACCAATAAGCTATCCATCTACCCAGCATTTAAATATGAAAGCTATTAACCTGTTTAATGTTCCGATGAGTTTCACCTCAGTAGCCTGAAACTATTATCTACCGATAGCTCTGTATTTGAAATAGCATCGCGATATTTAGTACACATATGTCAAACCCAGTCTTCTACTTTTGCTTCTGTTGTCAAATAATGAGAAACCGCGACCGACCTGCCCCATCTACAGTATGAAACTACCTTGACCTTGCTCAAAATCCATAAAATTACAGGAAACTAGCTCTGTCTCTGTCCTTTGCGGGGAACATACTGTACACATCAACAATTACGATTACAAAGTGGACCGGCTTCTGCAGCGCAGCCTTATCGGCTTAATGTAAATCTTCACGAGTGGTTTGTTCCCCTGTTTCAACGATGATCGGCCGGGAATCGCAACCCCCTCAGTAATCTGGTGCCGTTCGTTCGACCCTGTCCAGATGTTGCTGCTGCCACCATCCCGAGCGTTGCTGCACCGCTGGATTGGTAATATCGGCACGTTCGAAACAACGGCAAAAAGCCGGCTACACTACCGGCGGATCGGCGGAAGTGGGCAATTGCTCTCCGTTCGAGTGCAATTTGTCGCTCCTTACAGTGGACTCGGAGCCCGTGGACGTCCAAAGGAACGAAAAAGTTCAGATTTAAGTAGTACCAAGTATAGGAAGGTAATTGGAAACGGTATTTTTTGGAGGTAGCAAACTACTATAACGACAGTTTTCTGTTCCAAAGTATTCGGAAATATTACCAACCAAGGCAGCCATGGAACCGCGAGGTCCAATCGAGCTGGTACGGTTCATCAAAAACATGACATTCTTCACTAACCAGAAGAAGAGCTTCGAGAAAGACAGCCAAACGTTGAGGTGAATTGAACCCCGTGGTTTTGTTGGCTCCAATCATTCCGTTCCCCAACCTCCCGCAGGCTATCTGCTCCACTCGATCGCCCGCTGGTGTTTATCTTCGCCTGGCTACAGGCTTCCGAGAAACATCTGGCCAAATTTGCCGAATTCTACCTCGAGCAGGGCTTCGACGTGGTCAGCGTCCACATATCGCCCTGGCAGCTGGTGTGGCCCGTTTACGGCTCGCAGAAGGTAGCCGCGGACGTCCCCAACCCTTCAGGGGGTGCTCCGGAACTACATCAAGTGAGTGGTGCTTATCGTGCGTTCTCTTGACGTCAACGTTATCGACCTGCCCTTTGTCCCCGTTCGTAGCTACCATATGAAGCTGTTCCACGAGGAGGCAACGCAGTATTACGTCCAGTGTACCGAGCTCTTCCACCACGAGCCGGCCCCGTGTCCGGCGTTGCTGCTCGTTTCGAAAACGGATCCAGTCGGTACGGAAACGGCCAACATTAGGCTGCGCGGGATTTGGGATTCCGTTGGGGTGAAGGTAAGGGCGGGCCGAGCGCAAGGTTTTCCATGTGCCAGACGTCTAACATTTTCTCTTCCCACCGTCAGACATCGCTCAAGTGCTGGGACAAGTCGCCGCACGTCGGCCATTTCCACAAGCACCGGGACGAGTACATCGAACTGCTGCACGCGCACCTCCGGACGCTCGATTTGCCGCTGTACAATCGCAAAGCTAAGCTCTAATGCCCCTTACGACAGGAAGTTTAGCGTCAGGCGAGAAGCTTCGCTGTGATCAGGTGGAGATGGGCCGATAAGTGATAAGCGGAGCTTAAGGAGAGGGGGGGAGAGAGTGCGGTCCTTCGATTTGCAGGAATTCCATCGCTTCGTCCCCGGAACAGCTGTTAGCTGATTTCTTTGTTTGATAACAAAAATAAAGGCACGGTTAAATTATCGAACTGTATCTAAAGTTCGACCCAGGGTACAAATATTTCCCATAAATAAACACAGCCGACTATGATTCACATTACGAGCTGTGAGAATCGTTGGTTCCACGCCTACCCTGTGGCGCATCGCCGGTCGATTGGCGTAGATATATGGTAATGATTTAATGGGGCAGCATAATCGGTGTGGGACTCGGTGCGATAGACCAGGACGGAGTGGTACGCCAGGCCGCGCACTATGGACTTTGGAATTGCAAATGCTCTGGGAGAACTCGTCCAAATATAGCACTCAATGCGCACGACTGCGGCGGGACACTGACAGCGACGTGATACTATGCATGATTGAGAGGGTGTAATGCATGTGAAATATGATGAGAGTCTGCTTTGTCGGGTGCCTAAGTTTAAATTCCATTATTTTCAATATTTTCACTAGCAAACTGATTCACTTATACATTCATTTTGACCATTTTGTGTAGTTTTTCAGCACAATCTTCATGATCGTAGTAGGAAGATAGTTTTACTACAATAATGGAATGTCTCTAGCCATTCCTGATTGCAAATTGTTCCACGGTTCTTCGATAAACGGCTCGTAATGAGCTGCAGCGCGATGTTTGCTTTTTGTTTTTGCGTGCGAAATTATTTTCCCCAACCACCATTAGCAGCTGTTTGCACACTCCAATGGCCTCCGATAGCAACTCTATAAAACGAGCTCTTTTTTATCGTGCACCGCACTTCCGCACCATCGCCAGCAACGATGGTTCGACCGAGATTGAAAGAGCCTCGCGCCGTGATGCCGCTGCTCCTGTGGTTCCAGGGATTCGTTGGCTTGTGGGGTGAACGACGGTATCGGTACAAGTTCCGGCTGATATTCCTGAGCTTCTGCCTGCTGGTAGTTATACCGAAGGTAGCCTTTGGCTATCCGGATCTGGAGACGACCGTGCGCGGAACAGCTGAGCTGATTTTCGAGTGGAACGTGCTGTTCGGTGTGTTGCTGTTCTCGATGAAACTGGACAATTACGACGAGCTGGTGGGACTGTACCGGGACATTGCGCAAATTGGTATTTGAACGAAACAGTGCAAGCTTACGCATGTGTTACTAACGACCGCTTTTATAGCATTCCGCAAAGACATCCCCACGGTGCTGGGCCATTATCTTATGCGCATCAACCATCGTATCGATCGGTTTTCCAAGATCTACTGCTACAGCCACCTGTGTCTGGCCATCTTATACTGGGTGGCTCCGTCGCTCAGCACGTACAAGGCATATCTGAGCGCTACGAACACATCAGCCGCCCCTGTGGAGCACGTGCTCCACCTGGAGGAGGAGTTTTACTGGTTCCACATACGTGTCTCGCTGGTTGACTATTCCATCTTTACCGCCATCATGCTGCCGACAATTTTCATGCTCGCGTTTTTCGGTGGACTCAAGCTGCTGACCATCTTCAGCAACGTGAAGTACTGTTCCGCAACTTTGCGGCTCGTGGCGATGAGAATTGAACTGCTGGACCGGCTGGATGAGATGCAGGCGGAAAAGGAACTAATCGAGATCATTATTATGCATCAGAAAGCGTTGAAGTAAGATGGGTGCTATGGAGGAGGATTTTGTAGTAAATACGTACGTTCTTCTTAGGTGCGTCGAGCTTCTGGAAACAATATTTCGATGGGTGTTCCTGGGTCAGTTTATACAGTGCGTAATGATATGGTGTAGTTTAGTGCTGTACATAGCCGTGACGGTAAGTGAACATATCCGGAAAATTGCAATTGTTCATAGTACGAAAGCGGCAAACGTCGGTATACTATTCATTCTACTGACCGTGGAAACGTTTGGGTTTTGCTACTTTGGAAGCGATTTAACGGCCGAGGTAGGATCACTAACCGAAACTTGGTGCTCTGGACTAAAAGAAACGACCCCTCCTTTTGCACAGAGTCTAAACGTGGCCCGGGCAGCTTACGGTTGCTACTGGTACAATCGTTCGGTTGCGATCCAGCGAAAGCTTCGGATGATACTGCAGCGTGCTCAAAAGCCGGTTGGCATTTCGGCGGGCAAGTTCTGCTTCGTGGATGTGGAACAGTTCGGCAACGTGAGTTAGACGACCGGGGGCGCTTAATGCACGCTTCAATTGAAAACTCTTTGCTTTTCTCCTCAGATGGCAAAAACGTCCTATTCCTTCTACATCGTACTGAAGGATCAGTTCTAGGGAGAAGCTCAATACTATTGATTAGCTTCCGTTAGGTCTCAGCTAATGATGGCCGATCGATCTGACGACATTAGTAGTGTAAACACATGCACATGGAGTCATTCACTTGTAATCTAACTGACCATGAAGGAGAAACGATTATAAAAAAGAAGAAAAATCTGTTTTTGTGCAACACATGTTTAAGCGCAACCAGAAGAAGTTGTTTGAATTTAAATGGATATTTAACAAAGATGTATGGTAAAAATGCACTTTTTATAACGCTCATTCTCTTCAGCTCACTGATGTATCCTAGCAATCGATTTTAGTATCTCTTAGTAGCATACCATATTCCACGCTAGAAGGATATAGATTTGAAAAGATGAAATTCGAGCTGTATAAGAAATATTCCCATCCCGAAACGATCATGAGCTTCGTTTTAGGCTTACTACACTCCGTTGGCTTGAATGGATACGGGACGTTGCAAACGATACGACTGTCGAGCATTTTCCTGTTCTATCTCACCTTCACCGTAATACCACAGCTATCGGGTGGGTATACGGATGTGCACCAGTTCGTGCGGGCCAGCGTGGAGTTCCTGTTCAACTGTAACATATTCGTAGGAAGTTTGTGCTTCGGCTACGGATCTGCAACGTTCCAAACGTTCGTGCGGGAAATGAGGACACTGTCGGAGTATAGTGAGCTATCAGATACATACCGGAAGCCTCTTTTTCAACTACTAATCTCTCGCTTGTACATCTTCTAGCAAGTTCCACATCGTACAAACTGAAACATACTCTGTCGCGCTTTAATCGTCGTGCGGACTTGTTCGCGAAAGCACAAACAGCATGCATGGCTGCCATTGCCCTCGTTTACTGGGTCGCACCGTTATCATCCATCTACTGGGCCATCTACTCCGAGCCTGGCAACGCCACCGAACCACCGCGATTGGTGCAACACCTGGAGGTGAAGTTCTACTGGCTCGAGAATCGTACCTCGCTGCGGGATTATGCGGTCTTCGTCGTGATCATGCTGCCAGTCGTTTGCATGTGCAGTGCTATGTACAATCTTAAGCTGCTGACGATTTCAAATAGCATTGAGTACTGCACATTCTTTACACAGTTGGTGATAGGAGCTGCGGAAGATTTACACGATCGGCCAGCTGCGAGACGAACCTCCAAATCTCTGTCCGAAGTGGTCCTGATGCATGTGAGCCTCCTGAAATGTATAAACCTACTGGACCAAACGCTTCAACCGATGCTACTTCTGCAGTGGATAGTTTGTGTTCTTAACTGGAGCATTTCACTGGTGTATCTCAAGTACACGGTAAGTTCCGGCTGTTCTCGGGTGGAGGAATGCCATTTGAAGATTCTTACTCCTTTCCTAAGGGCATCACACTGAAGTCCGTCACTGTGGTCGTGATGTTCCTGCTCGCAACACTGGAAACGTTTCTATACTGCTGGCTTGGAACACGACTTACTGTGCAGCAGGAAAGGTTGGCACGTGCTTTCTACAACACGCGCTGGTACGAATACCCTCGAGAACTGCAGCAGGATCTGCTGATAGTGCTGAGGCAATCGCAGAGACACGCGTATATTACGGTCGGTAATTTTTTCCACGTCAATCTGCAGGAGTTTGGACGGATCGTGCATCTGTCGTACTCTGTGTACGTTGTACTGAAGGATGAGATTAACATGTTTTGATTCAACTCCCGTCTTGCACGGCACAAGAGGTCTAGTGGGACTAATTGCTACACCCCACTAGACCACGGCGAAAAGGGTTCTTCCGTATCGGACTGAAGGAACAAAAAACGCTACACTAGGACGGCACATTAATCGTCGATATACTGCTGGCTTGGAACACGACTTACTGTGCAGCAGGAAAGGTTGGCACGTGCTTTCTACAACACGCGCTGGTACGAATACCCTCGAGAACTGCAGCAGGATCTGCTGATAGTGCTGAGGCAATCGCAGAGACACGCGTATATTACGGTCGGTAATTTTTTCCACGTCAATCTGCAGGAGTTTGGACGGATCGTGCATCTGTCGTACTCTGTGTACGTTGTACTGAAGGATGAGATTAACATGTTTTGATTCAACTCCCGTCTTGCACGGCACAAGAGGTCTAGTGGGACTAATTGCTACACCCCACTAGACCACGGCGAAAAGGGTTCTTCCGTATCGGACTGAAGGAACAAAAAACGCTACACTAGGACGGCACATTAATCGTCGATAGTATCAATAACCTGCGATAATTGCACTGCAAACGATACCTGCCCGCTCAATCGGATTGAGTGGTAGAGCTGAATCGATTAGGCGAAAAATCAATATTGGCTCAATGGTGTGAATAAAAACCAAGATCCGTTCCTTGAAAGTGTGTCATTGAGTCGGGATACCGTTTAAACGATGGTACTACCGAAACTTAAAGACGAAAAGGCGGTAATGCCGTTCTTGCTACGAATTCAAACCATAGCAGGTCTGTGGGGTGATCGTTCGCAGCGCTACAGATTCTACCTGATCTTCTCCTATTTCTGCCTGATGGTGGTCCTGCCGAAGGTTCTGTTCGGCTATCCGGATCTGGAGATTGCGGTCCGAGGGACGGCCGAGCTGATGTTCGAATCGAACGCATTCTTTGGCATGCTGATGTTCTCCTTCCAGCGGGACAACTATGAGCGGTTAGTGCACCAGCTTCAGGATCTGGCAACGCTTGGTAGGTACAGTGTCTTTGAATGAGTCTTTTCATACTAACTGCCTTCTCTGATATTTGAACAGTTCTCCAAGATTTGCCGCAGGAGTTAGGGCAGTACCTGATTGGGGTGAATCGACGCGTTGATCGATCCTCCAAAATCTACTGCTGCTGTCACTTCTCGATGGCAACGTTCTTTTGGTTTATGCCCGTCTGGACCACCTATTCCGCGTACCGTACGCGTACGAACAGCTCCGAACCGGTCGAGCATGTGCTGCATCTCGAGGAGGAACTTTACTTTCTGCACGTTCGTACCTCGGTCGTGCACTACACGTTCTACGCGGCTATCATGTGGCCGACGATCTATACGCTTGGGTTCACCGGCGGCACGAAACTGTTGACCATCTTCAGCAATGTCAAGTACTGCTCGGCTATGATGAAGCTGGTGGCGCTCCGGGTCCACTGTCTCGCTGGGGTTGAGCAGGAAAGTGCTGAACGCGAACTGAACGAGATCATTTCCATGCACCAACGGGCACTGGAGTAAGAACATGGTTTAACCGTCCAAGTAAAGATTCTCTAATCGATGGTTTACTACACAGTTGTGTCTATCGGCTGGAAACAACGTTTCGGTGGGTGTTCTTCGTTCAGTTCATCCAGTGTACGATGATCTGGTGCAGCCTGATCCTCTACATAGCTGTGACGGTTTGTTAGTGTTTTTTCGTCAAAATTACTGTCACTACTTACTGTTGGCAAACGCATTCTTTAACAGGGATTCAGCTCGACCGTGGCGAACGTTTGTGTGCAAATCATTTTGGTGACGGTGGAAACGTACGGCTACTGTTACTTCGGAACAGATCTTACCACAGAGGTACGTCGTACATTCGGAGATATTAAAACATTGGAACCTTCTTATATTGTTTGACCCCATTTCCAGAGCTTCGGTGTTGCACTTGCCGTGTACGACTGCAAGTGGTATAAGTTCAACGTTTCCATGCGCCGGAAGCTGCGTTTGCTGTTGCAGCGATCGCAAAAGCCGCTTGGCGTGACGGCAGGAAAGTTTCGATTCGTTAACGTGGCTCAGTTTGGAAAAGTGAGGAGTTTATGAGGGGTAATGATACATGACCACATACAATTATCTGCATTTTCCTGTTGTAGATGCTAAAAATGTCCTATTCATTCTACGTGGTACTGAAGGAGCAGTTCTAAGTGGAGATTCACTTACCATGGCAGCGAACAATTGGCAGAAATCTTCAATTATTTGTTTTAAGAACACCTAGACAAGAGTTTGTGTATGAATTAACTGAATAAAAATTAACTTAAACTTAAAATTAACATAAATTTGGAGAAGTTTTTGCATCTACAACTATCACAACACACAAAATACTGTACAATATTCAAAATCGCTCGTGCTGCCATAAAAACCGTTACATGGTTAGATGTATTTAACATAATCTGCTGAAATTAGTGAGTATCACAAATGTTATCGGTTTTCAGACACAACTTTTTACCCATTTTAATATTTTGTGCAACGAATAAAACTTTATCTACAATTGTAAACATTCTAAAAATTAATTTCAAAGTTTTAGCTGCCGCGTATGACATTCCGAACGGCGCCGTTGACAGCTGTCAACATTGTTGTTTGTGGCATTATTACTGTTGTTGTCGGCAAGGGAATGGTGACGATCAAAACAAGAAAAAAGTCCTGAAAAATAGCGTAAACTACCGTTCGTGAACCAATTTTAGGGCAATAAACACATTCACAATACTCACGACTGGTTTTTGCTCATCCATTTCAGGCGGAAGGTAACGCAGCAAACGCACCGATACGTGGCGGAACCAAACATACTAGCACGGGAGGACGGATTGTAGCCATTTATTGTTGTAACTGTAAACAAATAAATCGTCTCAGCCTGTAGGATAGCGAAACCGGCGAGCGCCATGACTCAACCGTTCGTCAGCCCGCTGTCGATAGCCGTGATCTGTTCGTCGAACATGAACCGATCGATGGAGGCACACGGCTTTCTGTCCAAGAAGCGCTTCAAGGTGCGATCGTTCGGTACGGGCGACAAGGTGAAGCTGCCGGGAACGGCGGCGGACAAACCGAACGTGTACGAGTTCGGTACCACGTACGACGACATCTACAACGACCTGGCAGCGAAGGACAAGCAATAGTATCCTTAACAACCCAGCATCGTGAAGCAACGGGATTTACTAATGAGGTTTTAGATACCTTTGCAGGTGGTTGGGCTTGATGGGGGAGTTATGAAAGCTCGTCAACAATCAAATTGATGTTTTACATGATCTTTTTTTGCGATTTCATGGGCACAAAACCACATTTGGACCGACTATAACA
>KZ070980.1:121540-141381 GCA_002091845.1 Anopheles cracens | reverse complement strand
GTGAAGGAACGCTCGCCACCTTCGGGCGGCGCTGTTGGAGCACCCGGCGCGAGCTGCGCCACCTGTGTGTTGTGCGGGTAGAGTCCGTGGGCCGACTCGTCGCCGTACAGCTTCCGGGTGATCTCCTTGAACATGTCCTCGTACGCCTCAACCCCGGTGGATTGAGACGTCGGCAGGAGAGTGGTCATCGCGGACTAGACCAGTCCACGGAAGACGCTCTGCAAGAAGATAGTGAAAAAGAGCGAAAGATTAGCATCGGAAAACCAAAAGCATCCAAACGTCCAACGACCCAATCAACTTCCTTCCTCAATACCGATGATTGGCATCCGTTCAGAACGATCGCAAAAACCGCGCCAAAATGTCGCACTCTCCTCATTCACGAGCCGGCATATTATTTCAATGTCAACCACTTCGGCTCCGGGCCCCCGGCACCCCGCTCAAATTGGGCGTGGAGGGTACCCGGCGCGAGCTGCGCCACCTGTGTGTTGTGCGGGTAGAGTCCGTGGGCCGACTCGTCGCCGTACAGCTTCCGGGTGATCTCCTTGAACATGTCCTCGTACGCCTCAACCCCGGTGGATTGAGACGTCGGCAGGAGAGTGGTCATCGCGGACTAGACCAGTCCACGGAAGACGCTCTGCAAGAAGATAGTGAAAAAGAGCGAAAGATTAGCATCGGAAAACCAAAAGCATCCAAACGTCCAACGACCCAATCAACTTCCTTCCTCAATACCGATGATTGGCATCCGTTCAGAACGATCGCAAAAACCGCGCCAAAATGTCGCACTCTCCTCATTCACGAGCCGGCATATTATTTCAATGTCAACCACTTCGGCTCCGGGCCCCCGGCACCCCGCTCAAATTGGGCGTGGAGGGTGCAAAAATAAACCTTCCACGTGCTTTTCACTGTCGCTGCCGCACGTTCTCGGAAAAAGCGGCCCACAATTGCAAGAAGATAGTGAAAAAGAGCGAAAGATTAGCATCGGAAAACCAAAAGCATCCAAACGTCCAACGACCCAATCAACTTCCTTCCTCAATACCGATGATTGGCATCCGTTCAGAACGATCGCAAAAACCGCGCCAAAATGTCGCACTCTCCTCATTCACGAGCCGGCATATTATTTCAATGTCAACCACTTCGGCTCCGGGCCCCCGGCACCCCGCTCGAATTGGGCGTGGAGGGTGCAAAAATAAACCTTCCACGTGCTTTTCACCGTCGCTGCCGCACGTTCTCGGAAAAAGCGGCCCACAATCCACCCACAGCTTGCTTTCACTCGTGGCTTTACTCCCACCCCTCCGCCGGGTTGTTCCGGCGTAAAATTCACCACCCATCATCATTTCCCACCCACACTGCTGGGATTCGGGGTGCAGGGAACCGAATTCCACCGCTCCCAAAACGCCACCCGGCCGCCGGTTCGCTTCAGTCGAGAAAAACGAGAGGCAGAAAAAAAGAGGCGAACAAGAACGGAGATTCCACGGAGATCCGATGCTTGCCGTGGTGGTGGGTGGAGGAGGGTGGCAGAACGCTGTGTTTCATTCATAACTTTTTCGCAACTCCCCATCACCTCGATGTTGGTGGGGCGCAGCAATAGCGCAGCGTGGCCGTTGGTGAGGGTAAGTGGGGTGAAACAAACTCATCCACCCACTTCGGGAGCACCAGCCCAGCGCGCGTGTGGGATGATGACAACGCGAATGATGCGAGTTTTCGGCGAAGCAAAGCGGAAGTTCCGTTCGGGGCGTGCGTTCGCGTTTGGCCGCGGTTTAATCTGAACCTCGCTTTAATTGACATTGTTTAGTAAGCGATGTTATGCTAGTTTCTATGTAATGAGAACTTTGAAATGGACGGTAGAATATCGCGGATACAGCGTGTCCCTGAGGAAGGTCACGTGAAGAAAACGCCCCATGAGACGAAGGCGTGGACGTAGACGTGTTTTCAAGTTCATCCGGTTCAATCGTTCAGTGTCCGGTGGGCATAAGAGTTGTCTTCAGGATTATAAGCTTGATACCAACAAGTGTTACGGAATTTCAAACTTGACGTAGTGATGCTAGTTTAATACTTGGGATTTTCACGAAGCAATGTCAAGAATCTTGGCGTAAGCGGTGCTCCATGATATTTCCAACAAGTCTAGGACAATGTCTTGTATGCGCATTGTGTCCTCAAACATATTAAGACTTCAGGATTTAATCTATCTATTGATATTACATTCCTATCATAAATATGGATCCAGCGTTGATACTTTTGTAGATATCTTCTGGGTAGAAGGCTCCTTATCTTATATCCAGAATTGCGTCCAACAGTTATCCAATTCTCCCAAGACCTGTTTGGACATCAGGATATCGAAATGGTGCTAAGGATGCAAGTGTGATACTTGAGATTTTCCTAGATATTCCAAACCCTGAATGAAAGATGCCAACTAATGTCTTATGTCCAGCCTATAGCACTGTTAAACATCCATCGAACATTCCTTCACCTGCCTTCCTTCAAGAGACCTTTGCTAGTGGCCAACAAAGTCGCCTTTGGCGCACCTGTTTCCCAGTTGGACAATAACTGTACCAACACCCGCGCGGAGACTGTAGTACTTCCAAAACCCGATATGTATGAGCCCTGTGTTGCAGTTCATCTCCCTCCGACACACCAGGACACACACCACAGGATGGTGTGCTGTGGAAATGATGGGTGCGCGCGCACATTTTCCACACACTGTCGTCCTCCGTCCGTTTTCTTCCAAGGGGATGGGGCGACTCTGGGACACTAACACAGCGATACAACATTCGGGCGGGCGCTACTCTCCCCGGGGAACGTCGAACTGACAAACAAACAGAAAAAAACACGTGCCCAATAACCCGGGACACCAAACGGGGATGTAAATCTGTTGGATGGCCCTTCCGGAATGATGATGCACGGACCACCACCAGCAGCAGGCGATGCTTAATTGCAACGCCCACACACAGATTGCCCCGGTAGCCGTGTGTGTGAGAGAGCGCAAAACAAGACCCTCTAACTCTCACTCTTCGGGGTTGGGATGGTTGAAGCTCTGACCGTGGACACACCGTGGTCACTTCAGTTCCCCAATGTGTGTGTGTGTGTGCACGCGCGTAGGAGTTGAGAAAGGAATCGCATCTCGCATCGCAAACGAACTGAATGCATGTGTGCAGGCGTCGCTGATGGAGAAATGCTGCCCTGCTGCTCGCCGCTGGATGCAAACACACCAACACACACACACGCACACTTGTCGCCCTTTGGGCCCGCGTCTTCTTCCTTCCTTGCTGGCAGGGAAATCGTATGCAACCCCCGTGGGCCGTGATGATGATGGGCATGATGTGGGTGGGCTGTTGGGTGGGCCGTGCTCGTGGGTGGGTGGGAGAGGCGATTCAATATATTTTTCCAAAACCACCCCTCGTCGCCCGTTCCACCCACCCCCATATGCGTTCGCTTTTGAATGGCGTTTTTGCACACTTATTGTCGACCCGCTTCTTTTTCAGCGGAGTCGGGGAATAGGACGAGACACCGGATATCGCGCGGACGGACTGTCTTGAGTAATAATGCTCCCATGGTGGACGAACCAAGTCAACAAAGAAAATCGATAACTAGCGTGCACTGGTGAGGTGTGGAAAGAGCACAAAAGGAACGTGTTTCAGCTGCTGATGGCGAGGCTTGCTTCGTGGAGCACGAGGTAAAGGCACCGCTCGGCGCGCCAGGACACCGCGCGGCTCGAGTTCAAATCCAGTCGCCATCCAATCCAGATGAACGAAACAAAACGTGTTTTCTTCGGCGACTGATCGCGCATCAAGTGAAATAGATTTTTTCTCACAATCTTCAGTGTTCTGCAGGCATTTAAACCGTGTAGCCATCACACGCAACACGCGTACAATATGCTTCCCGTTTGACCTTCGCTACACGCACGCCACTGCACATCAAAATTCTGCCTGCACCGTCTCCCAACCACTGCAGGCTCACTTTTGTGGAGAAAAGGAGCTGTCTCTACCCATGCACGAATGCAACCTTGTGCACCTTTTTCACGTACACACACGCACGCACACAAACTCGTGCTAACCGCCCGTTCCGCACGGTGCGCGCAAAGAAGCGCCGAGTCCTGGCTAAAATAAAACACAAACCGCCCTCCCACCGGAAGCGACCACCGAAATTACACGCGCAGCGGCGAGTGAAGGCGAGCGAGCGAAGCAAAGTGGGAAATTAAAAGACAAAACAGCAGAAAGAAAGAAAGAATGAACGAACGAACGAACGAAAAAAAAGAGCCACACACACTCTCCGGAGCAGACCGAGCAACACGGCGGCACTACGTACTTCTCCATCCGCACCTCCGAACCGATCGAACGATAGTGTGAGCCAGATGAAGACCGCGAGACGACGGAACCCACCACCCGGGCCGGACGGCGACGGTCGATGACGATGATGATGTCGTCGGCGGCCAACGCCGGCGCCGAAGACGCGGCGATTCTCAACCAACGCAACCCACCCACCCACCGCACACCACCAGCATCATCATCATCGAAAGATACACGCTCTCTCACGCACACATGCACACATGCATACGTCAAAGCGCGAAGGGAGCATGCGAAAAAAGGGAGTTGTGCGTGGATCAACCCCCTTTTATTTATTGCAGGCTCCAAGCGGAAACGGGGCGGATTGAAAAGTTGCTGGGTTGGGTTAAATTTTTATTATTTTTCTTTTGTATTTTTATTATATTTTAATCTAAAAAAAAATCACATCAAAAATATTATTTTTTTACTTAAAAGCTTAGTCAAATGTCGAAAACGCAAGTGCGCTATTCCATTATTTTAACAAAGAAATCATTGTAAAATATCTCCAAGCGGGAAATGCCTTTTGAACTGTCTTATAAAGCATTTCCACCGCATTTATAAACCGCTCGTGTAGTGCAGATTGCATACTTTTAGGTGTATTATTTGTATGATGGTGCCTGATGATTGAATAAGGTGACAGTTTATAATAAAACCTATTATCCCATCAAAGCAACCTTCGCTTGCATCAACGCGCATCGGAAAGTGAATCTTCCACCAACACGCACACTCACACACTCAAACGCCCGCCTCCTCCTGGTTGGGCTGGACGGACGCGCATTTGCACGCCACCACGCCGAGGCAACGGCAGAAAAGAGAAACCCTTTCCCACACGACCCTCGGAGGGTGTTGAGGGCGAAGGAATGAGATCGTTTCCCTGCGAAATACACACACGCACACATGCCAGCAGCGGGGCCATGGTGGGTGACGACCACGATGACTGCGTTGATGATGATGATGGTGGTTGGTGCCGGCGAACACGAACAAACAACCACCATCCCCATCCCACCCAAGCGGGCAAAAGAGCGCCGCGGGAGGCGGCATCGTCGCAGCTGCTCTCTCTCGCTCACTCTCTCGCTCTCGACGGTGGGTGTTAGGGATGGGATGGGATACTTTTTCCCCCCACCAAGGGCGATAATGCCACCCAGGGGTTGCTGCTGCTGCTGCTGCACATACATTTCGCCTGCATGCGGGGAGAGTGCGCGTTAAATCAAGCAGCTGGAAGCGAAGCAGGCGTCCGCAGCACATCTGTCGGTCTGGGCGGTGTTGCGAGGATATATGGTCGGCGGTTGCTACGATGAATGTCTTGCCGTTGGGTGAGCTGACGGTTAATTTAAGATCATTTGCTGGAAGGCTAGGTATGTTTTTTATACAGTAAATTCGTTTATCATTAATCCTCGTTTTTCGCCTGTGTGACGCAATTCAAGTGGAAGCTGAGCCCACTGTTCTTCTCAGAAAGACCGCCAGGATTATCCCTCTGCCTATCCCTGCCGGCAGTACACACACACACGCGCGCGCACATTCGTCAAACGCATGTGTGTGTGCGTGCAGCACAGGCGCATCACGACGGAGCGCAATTCGGAGGAGGGTAAACGGGCGAAATCATCCACCACCTTCACCACCCTTTGCTGCGGGTGTGTGTTTTTGCAAAGCAAACCCCTGCGTGTGTGTTTGTGGGAGGTGGGGTGCAAATGCATCCACCTTAAGCGAAGACGCAGCCTACCTGGATCGGTAGGTTTGGGAAAAGGTGATGCGGTGCAGAATATCCTTTCCCCTGCAGGGGTATTTGTTTGCGAGCACCTTCGCATGCAATCTATACCGTCTTCCTGTGGGTAGGGTGAGTATTGGGTTGGGTAGGGTAGAGCAAGTTCTCTGAAGGAACGGCTCTGACCATAATTGCAAAAAAGGGCCTCCTCATGTTCGCCCCGTGACTCATCCTTTCAGTTGTGAGGTGGGGTTGCGATTTAGAGGAGGAGGGTAAACGGGCGAAATCATCCACCACCTTCACCACCCTTTGCTGCGGGTGTGTGTTTTTGCAAAGCAAACCCCTGTGTGTGTGTGTTGTGGGAGATGGGGTGCAAATGCATCCACCGCAAGCGAAGACGCAGCCTACCTGGATCGGTGGGTTTTGGAAAAGGTGATGCGGTGCAGAATATCCTTTCCCCTGCAGGGGTATTTGTTTGCGAGCACCTTCGCATGCAATCTATCCCGTCTTCCTGTGGGTAGGGTGAGTATTGGGTTGGGTAGGGTAGAGCAAGTTCTCTGAAGAAACGGCTCTGACCATAACTGCAAAAAGGGCCTCCTCATGTTCGCCCCGTGACTCATCCTTTCAGTTATGAGGTGGGGTTACGATTTAGGATTCGTTTTGATTGGTCGTGTTAAATGAATTAATCTTTGTCTTTGCAGGGAGTAATGGAAAGTAAATAAAACGATGATTTGCCGAAGAAACGGGTGAGTTTAAGAGTTTTTTTAATCACAAGTAGAACCAGCAACACCTTATAACAAGAATATTTAAGTAAGTGCACATTTTTATGAACAAAAAAAAATGCATCTTTTCACCACTTCTGGATATAACAACGCAAAACTTTATCGAATGTCTCGGTAAAAATAGAAAACAGATAGACCAACAGATTCAATAATTCTTCTCGTTATCTCGTGACTTTATCAACTATTAACTGAACCAATAATGAGCTAATAATTCGTTAATAAATCGTTTGTCATGTAAATTGCATCCTTCTGGGCGGATATATCACATAAGCGCCAAAATGTATGCTATTCGCTACACACAAAAGCGTTATCAATGTTTTAGTGACCTGCTGGGAAGTGTTCTTTCTCGTTACAGGTTTACGTCACTCTCCCACAGATGGCGCCACCAATTCAGGCTCATTTGCCTGCTATTTCAATTCTCCGCTGTTATCCGTGACTCATCCTTTCAGTTGTGAGGTGGGGTTGCGATTTAGAATTCGTTTTGATTGGTCGTGTTAAATGAATTAATCTTTGTCTTTGCAGGGAGTAATGGAAAGTAAATAAAACGATGATTTGCCGAAGAAACGGGTGAGTTTAAGAGTTTTTTTAATCACAAGTAGAACCAGCAACACCTTATAACAAGAATATTTAAGTAAGTGCACATTTTTATGAACAAAAAAAAATGCATCTTTTCACCACTTCTGGATATAACAACGCAAAACTTTATCGAATGTCTCGGTAAAAATAGAAAACAGATAGACCAACAGATTCAATAATTCTTCTCGTTATCTCGTGACTTTATCAACTATTAACTGAACCAATAATGAGCTAATAATTCGTTAATAAATCGTTTGTCATGTAAATTGCATCCTTCTGGGCGGATATATCACATAAGCGCCAAAATGTATGCTATTCGCTACACACAAAAGCGTTATCAATGTTTTAGTGACCTGCTGGGAAGTGTTCTTTCTCGTTACAGGTTTACGTCACTCTCCCACAGATGGCGCCACCAACTCAGGCTCATTTGCCTGCTATTTCAATTCTCCGCTGTTATCAATAAACATAATTCGACGAAATGCGTTGACTGCTCACAGCCTTTTTCGTCTATTCTTTGAGAATAGGAAGGATATATCGCTTGATTACACAAAAAAACGGAACCCACACACACTTCCTCTGTAATCGATCGAAGAAAGCAGAAAAGCCGGGAGTGGCACCGGCAAAACGGTTCGTAAATCATCTAATTCGTTTGTAACCGCCTTTTACACCCGCCGTAGCGGAAGGTCCATCATCATCCACCTTACCTTTTCTTCCACTGCCACTGCCATTCGTGCGGCTGCTTCCGATTCGTTGTCCATCGCCATTTCCTAGGCGTTTGGCAGGGAATTGCTGCACGTGGCGACTGTTTTGTGCACCCTCGATGCACCACTAACACATGACGAATCCTGTGATTTGGACCCACGTTGGAAGGACGAAGCACGGGAAACGGGCTTTATTTATGGTTCGTTTCTTCTCGGTGGAATGATTGGTTCCGGGTGTATTTTAGGTAGGGTCCTGGCACTGTGCAGCAGGTCAAAAGGGCATTGCGTTGCATAAGGATGTTGCAACGGGGGTTTTCGTTGTCGGGAAAGCCTGTTGTTAGGAAGTGATCTTCACAGTTTCGTTTCAGAAAACCGTCCGTTCCGAATGGAGCAACGCAGAATTAAACATTCCCCCATTCTAAGAAAATCCGTACGCTCTGCCACAAGGAGGTACAATGTGCCCACCCCAAGGACACTCAACGTAAGGAAAATAATACCCCATAGGGAAAACGAACCCAAAAGGAACTCCTGCAGCCCACCGGGGGAGAAATGGGTTGGTAATGGCCCTGAGAGGGAGAGGCAAAAAAAAAACACATAAAAATGCGCCCCAGGATGTTGGAGAGAACAAAAGACCGAGCCACACCACACCAACACACGCATGACGGGCTCGCGATCACGTAGCGCGCGCACGTTTCCTCCCTACCAACACCCTACCCACCCCGGCTCCTCTACGCCGAAGGATCGCACCAAAAAGGAAAACGAAATAAAGCATTCCATCCCATTGCCTGTGCGGCGAGCGGCCCCTTTTTCCCGTTTGGGTTTTTTTTCCGTCCGTTCGTTCGTTCGTTCGCTTTCGTCCTCCTTCACCATTTCACACAGAAAACCCACCCGCCGCCCGTCACCCACCCAAACACCCACCCACCCGGGGGTGGGTGTAAACCTAACGGACCGAAACGGTGCGCGCGGGATGGGGTGGGCCGAAAAAGAACAGAAGGCATCCGGCAGGGGCCGCGGGTGGGTGGGTGCGAGGGGGAGAGACACGCCGGGACAGACAGGAAATTAGGTTTAACGCGAAGCGAACGCCGAACGAAAGAGGAATCGGACAAAAAAGGGACGAAAAAAGGGGCCTACTGAGTGGGACGGGGTGGCAGGCAGCGAGGGAGGGAGGTGGCGGTGGCGGTGGGTGACGCAGAGGGTCGACAGTTTTACGATCGCCCGAATCGACCTGCGCGCCAACCCAACCCAGAAACCCTCCCGCGGCGGGTGCATGCGAGACGCTCGAAAAAGATCAAGGATCAGACGCAAACGACAAGCAAGAAAACAACACACACACACACGGGCACTGGAGTCGATCGAGCGTGGTTTTGGGTGTGTGTGTGTTTGTGTGTGTGTGTGTTTGTGTGTGTGAGTTAAGTGATCGGTCGGGTGGAAACAGGAAAACCACAGCCTGTACGTTACTCCACTAGAGGATCACGGGAAGGTTCCAACGAATGTCTTATACCTCCCAACGGCGACAGCTGCGCTCTCCTCCTCGGGGACATCATTATCCTGGACCCAGCCGCCGCGAGGAGGGCGGGAGGGCTGGGTGAAGAGCTCAGTTGGTGAAGGCATCCCTTCACCACAGCCCATACCCACTGCAGGAGTTGAAGCGGACCAAATTTCACCACCCCGTCGTGGTTCCGTAAGAAAACTGTGCCGGAGCCGGAAGGTTTTTGGGATGGTTCAGCGAAGGACGACGACATGTGTTTCCCGCATGCCGGGCGGTTCGTTGTTTGCCTCTGTTCACTTCTGCTAGAGCGTGTCCGGCTCGATCGTGTATCGAATTGATTACTCTCGATCGTGAAAAACTTAAACCCCCAAATTTGTTGGTCCCTCGAACCGGATATTACAAACATGCCAAGATAATGAGAAATATGTTTAATGCTTGAATGATGTATGAAAGAAACAAGTTGAACATTTTATAGACAAAGAAGAACGGCTGCATATAAGGTGATAAACAAGTACACACAGTATTGGTCCTTCGAACCGGATTGAAGCTAACAATAAGCTTAGTGAGTAGCGAACGCACCCGGTTCGAAGATCATACCCCGGTAGGATAGTTATCATATCTGAGGATATATACTTGAGTACAGGATATTTATCAAAGATTAGTTTATGAAAATTCTTTAAAAAATGCTTGTCAAAGAAGAATGTATGCAAAGACCTCTTTTCAATATGATTGTTTAGTATTTTGCAGCTTTCTTATTCACATTCCACCTGTAATTGAGTAATTTCTGCACAAATTATTGGCCCTTCGAACCGGATTGAAACACAAGTTCCTAACAAATACAAGTAGAACCAGCAACACCTTATAACAAGAATATTTAAGTAAGTGCACATTTTTATGAACAAAAAAAAATGCATCTTTTCACCACTTCTGGATATAACAACGCAAAACTTTATCGAATGTCTCGGTAAAAATAGAAAACAGATAGACCAACAGATTCAATAATTCTTCTCGTTATCTCGTGACTTTATCAACTATTAACTGAACCAATAATGAGCTAATAATTCGTTAATAAATCGTTTGTCATGTAAATTGCATCCTTCTGGGCGGATATATCACATAAGCGCCAAAATGTATGCTATTCGCTACACACAAAAGCGTTATCAATGTTTTAGTGACCTGCTGGGAAGTGTTCTTTCTCGTTACAGGTTTACGTCACTCTCCCACAGATGGCGCCACCAATTCAGGCTCATTTGCCTGCTATTTCAATTCTCCGCTGTTATCAATAAACATAATTCGACGAAATGCGTTGACTGCTCACAGCCTTTTTCGTCTATTCTTTGAGAATAGGAAGGATATATCGCGTGATTACACAAAAAACGGAACCCACACACACTTCCTCTGTAATCGATCGAAGAAAGCAGAAAAGCCGGAAGTGGCACCGGCAAAACGGTTCGTAAATCATCTAATTCGTCAGTAACCGCCTTTTACACCCGCCGTGGCGGAAGGTCCATCATCATCCACCTTACCTTTTCTCCCACTGCCACTGCCATTCGTGCGGCAGCTTCCGATTCGTTGTCCATCGCCATTTCCTAGGCGTTTGGCAGGGAATTGCTGCACGTGGCGACTGTTTTGTGCACCCTCGATGCACCACTAACACATGACGAATCCTGTGATTTGGACCCACGTTGGAAGGACGAAGCACGGGAAACGGGCTTTATTTATGGTTCGTTTCTTCTCGGTGGAATGATTGGTTCCGGGTGTATTTTAGGTAGGGTCCTGGCACTGTGCAGCAGGTCAAAAGGGCATTGCGTTGCATAAGGATGTTGCAACGGGGGTTTTCGTTGTCGGGAAAGCCTGTTGTTAGGAAGTGATCTTCACAGTTTCGTTTCAGAAAACCGTCCGTTCCGAATGGAGCAACGCAGAATTAAACATTCCCCCATTCTAAGAAAATCCGTACGCTCTGCCACAAGGAGGTACAATGTGCCCACCCCAAGGACACTCAACGTAAGGAAAATAATACCCCATAGGGAAAACGAACCCAAAAGGAACTCCTGCAGCCCACAGGGGGAGAAATGGGTTGGTAATGGCCCTGAGAGGGAGAGGCAAAAAAAACACATAAAAATGCGCCCCAGGATGTTGGAGAGAACAAAAGACCGAGCCACACCACACCAACACACGCATGACGGGCTCGCGATCACGTAGCGCGCGCACGTTTCCTCCCTACCAACACCCTACCCACCCCGGCTCCTCTACGCCGAAGGATCGCACCAAAAAGGAAAACGAAATAAAGCATTCCATCCCATTGCCTGTGCGGCGAGCGGCCCCTTTTTCCCGTTTGGGTTTTTTTTCCGTCCGTTCGTTCGTTCGTTCGCTTTCGTCCTCCTTCACCATTTCACACAGAAAACCCACCCGCCGCCCGTCACCCACCCAAACACCCACCCACCCGGGGGTGGGTGTAAACCTAACGGACCGAAACGGTGCGCGCGGGATGGGGTGGGCCGAAAAAGAACAGAAGGCATCCGGCAGGGGCCGCGGGTGGGTGGGTGCGAGGGGGAGAGACACGCCGGGACAGACAGGAAATTAGGTTTAACGCGAAGCGAACGCCGAACGAAAGAGGAATCGGACAAAAAAGGGACGAAAAAAGGGGCCTACTGAGTGGGACGGGGTGGCAGGCAGCGAGGGAGGGAGGTGGCGGTGGCGGTGGGTGACGCAGAGGGTCGACAGTTTTACGATCGCCCGATTCGACCTGCGCGCCAACCCAACCCAGAAACCCTCCCGCGGCGGGTGCATGCGAGACGCTCGAAAAAGATCAAGGATCAGACGCAAACGACAAGCAAGAAAACAACACACACACACACGGGCACTGGAGTCGATCGAGCGTGGTTTTGGGTGTGTGTGTGTTTGTGTGTGTGTGTGTTTGTGTGTGTGAGTTAAGTGATCGGTCGGGTGGAAACAGGAAAACCACAGCCTGTACGTTACTCCACTAGAGGATCACGGGAAGGTTCCAACGAATGTCTTATACCTCCCAACGGCGACAGCTGCGCTCTCCTCCTCGGGGACATCATTATCCTGGACCCAGCCGCCGCGAGGAGGGCGGGAGGGTTGGGTGAAGAGCTCAGTTGGTGAAGGCATCCCTTCACCACAGCCCATACCCACTGCAGGAGTTGAAGCGGTCCAAATTTCACCACCCCGTCGTGGTTCCGTAAGAAAACTGTGCCGGAGCCGGAAGGTTTTTGGGATGGTTCAGCGAAGGACGACGACATGTGTTTCCCGCATGCCGGGCGGTTCGTTGTTTGCCACTGTTCACTTCTGCTAGAGCGTGTCCGGCTCGATCGTGTATCGAATTGATTACTCTCGATCGTGAAAAACTTAAACCTTCAAATTTGTTGGTCCCTGGAACCGGATATTACAAACATGCCAAGATAATGAGAAGTATTTGTAAAGCTTGAAAGATGTATGAAAGAAACAAACTGAATATTTTATAGACGAAGAATAACGACCGCATATAAGGTGATAAACAAGTACACACAGCATTGGTCCTTCGAACCGGATTGAAGCTAACAATAAGCTTAGTGAGTAGCGAACGCACCCGGTTCGAAGATCATACCCCGGTAGGATAGTTATCATATCTGAGGATATATACTTGAGTACAGGATATTTATCAAAGATTAGTTTATGAAAATTATTTAAAAAATGCTTGTCAAAGAAGAATGTATGCAAAGACCTCTTTTCAATATGATTGTTTAGTATTTTGCAGCTTTCTTATTCACATTCCACCTGTAATTGAGTAATTTCTGCACAAATTATTGGCCCTTCGAACCGGATTGAAACACAAGTTCCTAACAAATGGGCTTAACAAACTCTCTTCGAACATAAATTCACTGTGCCACAATTTGTGTTGGTTTTTCGAACCGGAAATAGACTAAAGTCCAAAGCTATGTGTAGCTCACAACACAAATGTATTAAAATATGTGTTATTGTGTGTGTTTTTTCGTAGCTTCACCCATCCAGCTTCTCCGTAAGCAAACCCTGTACGTTAACCTGCGCGTGCTGACCATCGCCGCGACTTCATCCGCCCGTGCGTTGGCGGGCGGCTGCTTAATTTATACGCTTAGGAAATTAACCCAAAGGAGCACAAGAAACCAAAAAAAAAAAATTAAACGGAGACACCGAAAATGCGCCGTTGCACACTCGAAAGGAAACCGACGGCAGGTGGACGACGGCGACGAAGCAGGCTCTGGTGCTGGTGCTGGTGGTGGTGGTGGTGTTTGTTGTCCCCTGCCAACACACACACACGCACACACGTGCGGGCATGATCATCTCATCCTCCCCCTTTTCTCTGAACTTGTCACGTCGTTGGAAAAGGATCGGGGCACACAGGCGCTGGGAGCAACAGACTGCGGCACACAGCTTCACACACAGTCTCACCGACGGAAATAAAAAACAAAAACCAAAAAAGAATCCACTCGAAGGCAACAGCACCGTCACCCCAAACCCGCCAAATTGTCAACGGCGTGATAAAACGGTCCCGAAACACACCGTGTGCTAGTGTGCGCGCGTGTCTGTCGGGCTTTGGATCAGGAGGGAGACACCCGGTGGCGACATGGGAGAAAAGACAAAGGCAGACGGCAACTAGCGGGAGAGGAGGGAGAGCGGGAGGGAGAGCAGATGAAGGCTAACGCAAAGCCAACAGCATCCCATGCGCCGATACATCCACCCACCTGATTAACCTCAATTTTTTCGCTCCAAACTCTCCGGCTGACACTTCCTCGTGTGAGATGAGTTTTTTTTTTGGTGCGGATATGGGTGCACCGGAGCCCGTAGCCCGTTCGGCTACTGTAGTGTTAGTAGGCACTTGGTGGGAGTTTGAAAAGCAAACGTCTATCGTGGGGGAGATGCGGATCCCGGCAAAACTAAATCCGGGCGACCTGTACGCACGAGATTTGCATGTATGCTACGATTTGGAATACGTACCGTGTGCGTGTATCCTGTTTGTGGGGTGTATCCAAAAAAACTGCACAACGCGGACACTGGGCAAAGAATTCTCACTCGCGACGATATCCCACCGGAAGTTTCACCTCAGTACAAACACCTTTCAAACGCACTTCAAAAACTGCACTTTCTTCGGCGGGCGCGTTCGGGACGTTCGAGTGTGAGTAAGGTTGTTTTGCTCCGCTGGAGGCACGGAGCGATGCTGCTGTGGACCGCGTGTTGCTAGGATGTTGTGGAAAGAAGTCAGTGTAGAGTAGAGATGGGAATAGCAACTCCTTCCCACATGACATCCTCTCTCGAAAGCAGCATGCCGACCCATTCTGGCCCGTGGCAAAAAGTAGTGCGTAACTGCTCTGCGCTCAAAAATATGGCTCCCTCTTATTCCTGCCATCATTCCCCGACAACGCGCGCGGTTCGCCGGCACCGAAGGACCCGTCTGCCCATGCGGCAAGCTTGCTTTAAAATAGGCTTGAAACTTGTACAGTGCCTCCAACTCAAAATGGGACACTTTGAAATCGCATTCATTTTGATAGAGCCCTCATCCAGCATATTTAAAATAATTATTACATATTTTTTAATCTAAACGTCATATCAGAACTTTCGAAAAAGAGATAAAGTCCCTTTTTCTCCCATTCTCGAAGTGGCACACATGAAACGTAGTTTTTATGTGATTAATAATTCTGTAATAATCCATTTTATCATCCTGAATGATGGTTTGACCAAAATGTGTCATTAAATTGAGTTAAAATGTAATAAAAACCAACATATGGACTTCGAAAACGATAAATCGGTGTGATGCCAAAGTGTCACACTTTGATATTGAGGTGCTGTGTAGCTTGTTGGCTGCTTGTTAGCGGCTTGTTAGTAGTTAAATCGCAAGCCAAGCTGTGATTTCAATGGCAGTGCTGCTCTCGCTTTCAATTATCATTTTTTGTTATTTTGCTTTTTTTCTCCCAGGGATCTCATCTCCCAGGGCAGCCATTGCTAAAGATAAATAGAATAATTGTAGACGTTCTTTACATTAATTTTTCCCTCGTTTCGCTTTCTACGAGATTCGCTTCCTCCGCATACCAGTTTTTTGCGTGGTTTTTAATTAAAATATCAAACGATTGTGATATTTTAAGAAGTATTAGAACAAACACTTATGTAAAAGCACGAAAATTGAATTGGGCGATTTTAAAAGCGAATGTCATGTGGGAATTGGTTTGGGTTCGCTCTTTCAACAGCTCTCTCTTTTTTAACTGTTTTATCTCTCTTGCACGCACACTTGCTCTCTTTCTGCTCCATCTGTCCAGCCTCGTTCGGAGATGATATTTGGAACTTGTTGCTTGAAATCTGAAGAAATTTCTCTCACAGCCTCTGCTTGCATCCAATCATTACTCTCGTCAAGGACATTCGAAAGATTTTTGGCGGGTTCTGTACCACACTCACGAACACTCTAAATACTGGTAAAATAGATTCTTGATTGTTTGTATGTTTGTATGTGGTATGCTATTTTTGTCTGGATTATGTGTACGTGCGTTACAGGGTTCAAATGTATAAACTTCTAACACAGTTAAAATCGTACTGGTTGCTCGCTTCAAAATTTAGTTATGAACAGATTATCGGTCAGATATTAGCGGCATTTTATCATTCAAAGCACTACCAAGTAATATTTTCATGGACTTATTCAATGTATTTTCAAGTCACAGTATGCACTTCAAATTGTTTTAAAATTACATCATATGCTCACAGTTAATGTAAAATTTTGTTCTATAATATCAAAAATGTCAATAATTTTATTCTTATTCTTGGTTAATTCAGTTACTTTCGTAAGACTGCCACGCAAGAAACGTGTTTGAGTTGACTCTTAAAACGACATGCGGGGGCTACGGTTGGGTTGACCGCTCGAGATGGACCCGGACGAAGAACATCTGGATGAGAACGCCGAGCCTCAGGAGGATGCACCGCAGGAAGAACCGATCGAAGCGGCCGGAGAAGGCGAAGACCCACCCGGGGAGCCACTGGAGGAGGATGGATCGCTCGTGGAGATCGGCGATGTGTCACAGGTGGTGGACATCGCTTCCAACGCCATTAGTGCCTGCCCGGTGGAGAACGGAGTGATCTACACACCGTGGGGCGCGGTTATGGCCGGCACGGTGCTGGCCGGTATTGCTGCCGGTCTCGAACCGCAAACGGTACAGCTGCGCGATCTGGTGTCCCGTTCCGATCAGTACCGCAGCCGGCAGGTGCAGCCGTTGCGGGTAGATAACCGCTGGGCGGCGACTCTGTCGGGAGATTTGGCCGAGGTGACACTGCTGGATGCGCCGTCCGTTGGGAACAATGTGCAGGTAGGTGCGGCCGGTGCCTGGAACCGGACGGTTTCGCCACGCTGGTACTTCCTGAGTCAGCGTGAGCGTCTCCAGATGACGGACACGGAGATCCGGGCCGGTATCGATGGGCTGCTGCTGGCGACCAACATCGCCGAGTGGCGCAGCCGTGCGAACAATCTGCGCTTGAGCCAGGTGCTGGATATGTACTACTCGCACCGGGGCGTTTTCAACGATACGGTGCGTTCGTGCAATCGGCGTGATCTGTTCACGACCGTCGCACCGATGCAGCAGCTGCGCGAACAAACGGTCTCGTTCAGCACGGTGTTGGATAAGGAGATGCAGATGCCGTTCACGATCACACAGGACGCTATCGTGAACTTTGCCGATAGGGCGACCGACGCGTTGGCTAACTATATACGTAAGTAGACGGCTTCTCTTGCTTGGAGGGACATCCTAACGTGTATGTTTGTACTAGCATCTGCCTTGAATGATCTGTCGTGTGAGGCGACGGCGATTGTTATGAACGATCCGACCGTTTGGAGAACTGCTAGCGATCTGTACATCTTCATCGATGCTGCCTGGCCTCATCGGGACGCGTACTCCGTTGTGTCGTAAGTGCTCGAAATGAGAACTCATCCGCAGAAGTAGAGCCTAATGAGTACGTTTCACACCTAGGAACATTCTTGATTCGGTCGATGTCGGTCGCTTCGGTACGACGTATACGATTTTGAACGCACGCGATGGTAACGTGATCGTGAATACCACCCGGTTCCTGTCGGACTTCCACCTGACGTACACGGCCCAGTTGCACGAAACTCGTAAGTTACGCGGCGATAGTCCGGTGAAGCTTCCGGACAGCAGCTAATGCTCCATCCTACTCTTCCACCCAACCCAGTCGCGACCGGATTAAACATTCCGAACGTGTACCGTCGTCTGCGCGAGGAAACCAACAGCCTGATGGCAGCGGAACGCCGCAACAATAGCCTGAGCGGACGGTCTAAGGTCGCGTTGATGATCGTGCACACGGATCGCGTCAGCGAAGGTGACACCAACTTTGCCATGCAGCATCTGCAGATCTTCCGCGAGGAGGTGCCGGACCTGCGGTTCCTCTATCTGGCCGCCGGTGACCCGGGCCGCTTTAATCGGTTCGTGCGGGAGGAACGCCGCGACGTGTTCCCGTTGCGCGAGCTGGAGTCGGGTTCGGTGATCGATACGATCCGTGTGCAGCTGAGCCCGGTCATCCACCGGATACAGCAGGAACCGCGCCGGGTGGTGAACCCACGCTGCGGCCATGATTGGGTGCAGGAGAACTGGGGCTCCAACTCGATGAACCAGTTCGTGGAACCGCGCGGTGTGAACTTCTATCGGCTGCATCCCAACTACTTCTTCCAGCAGGGCAACAACCGACGGCTGCGCATCCAGGGACACGGTTTCGCAACGTTGACGGTCTGCCACTCGCGCTGGGTCGAACGTCCAAGGTATGGCCCGTACGGCACAATGCGTTTGGGGTATTCCGAACTAACTAACCGCCATCTCTTTGCAGACAAAATACGACCGAAAATCGAGACTCGATCCAGTGCCGCCAGATCAACACGGATGCGTACGACATCGAACTGTCGAATGCGTGCGACGGCCACTCGGTCATTCACACCTGCCCATCGCTGTTTGTCCACCCAACCCAGTCGCGACCGGATTAAACATTCCGAACGTGTACCGTCGTCTGCGCGAGGAAACCAACAGCCTGATGGCAGCGGAACGCCGCAACAATAGCCTGAGCGGACGGTCTAAGGTCGCGTTGATGATCGTGCACACGGATCGCGTCAGCGAAGGTGACACCAACTTTGCCATGCAGCATCTGCAGATCTTCCGCGAGGAGGTGCCGGACCTGCGGTTCCTCTATCTGGCCGCCGGTGACCCGGGCCGCTTTAATCGGTTCGTGCGGGAGGAACGCCGCGACGTGTTCCCGTTGCGCGAGCTGGAGTCGGGTTCGGTGATCGATACGATCCGTGTGCAGCTGAGCCCGGTCATCCACCGGATACAGCAGGAACCGCGCCGGGTGGTGAACCCACGCTGCGGCCATGATTGGGTGCAGGAGAACTGGGGCTCCAACTCGATGAACCAGTTCGTGGAACCGCGCGGTGTGAACTTCTATCGGCTGCATCCCAACTACTTCTTCCAGCAGGGCAACAACCGACGGCTGCGCATCCAGGGACACGGTTTCGCAACGTTGACGGTCTGCCACTCGCGCTGGGTCGAACGTCCAAGGTATGGCCCGTACGGCACAATGCGTTTGGGGTATTCCGAACTAACTAACCGCCATCTCTTTGCAGACAAAATACGACCGAAAATCGAGACTCGATCCAGTGCCGCCAGATCAACACGGATGCGTACGACATCGAACTGTCGAATGCGTGCGACGGCCACTCGGTCATTCACACCTGCCCATCGCTGTTTGTGTCGGTCGAGGGTCCGCTGAACCCACCGGCGGTTATCCGTTGCTCGGAACCGGAGTGTCGCTTCCCGGACAATGCCCGGTACGCCATCGTGCTCGACAATATGGGGTGCTTCAGTGGGGCCAGCAGGACCGTCGGCACGCTGCTCGTTGCGATGGTGGTGCTGGTATCAGTGCTCTTTAAGTAAGAAGGCAGACAAGTATTGCTATTGTTTTAAAAGTTTCGTTTTCGATACATCTTCACCCTCAAACTAGTGTTAAGAGGCGACCTCAATGGTTGCAATCCGCGTTTCCCACGTCCATAGCGTATCCTATAACTAAATGACAAAACACGTACATCTTGCGTTTACTGCCCTATGACAGACACCTACATTAGTATTCGTTCATTAAAGGCTTAGTTCTAATACATCAACCGTTGGAAGTGTTGGAATCTGGGTGTCGAAAGGAGCTACGTGAGAAGACACGTAGTAGGCGTTGGAAAGCATGGAAGAAGTAAACATAAAAACAGGTGATGTA
>KZ070980.1:96550-121530 GCA_002091845.1 Anopheles cracens | reverse complement strand
ACACGAAATAATACAATCGTACCGAACGAGTTTAAAAATACTTTATCGAATGCGATAAGATAAGGAGCAGGGCGCTGACCAAACAATGACATTCTCGTGGGACAGTTGTTCATCTGCTTGTAATCAGTTTTGCATGAGCCGCTTCATTTTGGGGAATAATCATATCGTTTTGAGTAAATCGTTTCAGCGGGTCGAGCACGCAAAGGTACAGGAAGCATTTTAATGTTCATTCAAGACACATACGTAGCATTAAGTGGGCACGGGAAGTAAGACTACATTTTTAGTGTACTAGCGAGCAAGAATTCGGCTTATCGGGGATGTTGGGCTGCATGTAGTTGGTGTTGGTCACGACGGCGATTAGAGGCGCTGCGTGATAAAGTCCAAAAACTCCGACACGCGCGTGTACACCGACGGGTAGTTCTCGAACGCGCATCCATAGCCCCACGAGACGATACCGATCACCTGGTTCTGGTAGACCAACGGGCCGCCCGAGTCACCCTGACACGCATCCAAGCCCTTGTGGCCGGCGCAGATGTGGAATGGCAGGATCGGGGCGAAGTTCTGGTAGGCCAAACCGCACCGTCCGTTGCTCACGATTGGCAGCGTGACCGCCTGGAGATGGTTGGTGGATGGTCCTTGGTACTGGAAAGGATGGTAAACGATAAGCGATCATGGCATTGGGGCCGTACGAAGAGCTGTGTAGCGTACGTAGAGAGCACCCCATCCGGCGAGGGACACTCCGGTGCCGTCGGCAACGGTGAAGGCTGGCTGGGGCAGATTGATCGCTTGAACGGCGGCACCCAGCTGCAGTGGACTGACAAGCTTCAGCACCGCAATGTCCCACTCCAACGTCCAATCGTTGTAGTTCGGGTGTATGTGGATCTCGGAGACGGTGGCCAGTTGTCCTCCCTCGTTGCGGAAGGTCGACCCGGCGCGCACTTCAAAGTCCGATGGCACCAGCTCCGTACTGAGGAGGGAAGGAAGATATGGGGATGTTAGTAGCACCAGTGGTGGGTCTGGGTCTCGTATCGGGAATACTCGCTAGTAGACACAGTGACCCGCCGTGAGGATGGTATTGGCGTTCAGGATGGCACCGCCGCAGCTGTGCTTTTGCAGCCGGCGAAGCGACACCTGGTACGGGTGGTTCTCGATCGCGGCATCACTACCACCGACGACCCGAGCCTCGTTTCGCTTTGGCACTGGAGAGAGTGGTAGACATCAACAAAACGGCCAGATGATCTTCCCGCTCCACACGAAATTCAACACTTACAGGCCGCAAAGCAACTGGCCAGCACCAGACAGAACACCCCAACGAGCCGTAACTTCATCTTGCACCTCTTCAGTACCGCACACACAAACAAACGCACACAAACACACACTCACTCACACCAAACGGGCAAACGGGTCCGTTCTTCGCACGGACGGCCGGAGATGTGGCTTTTATACAGGCACACCCGCCGCTGATGTGAGATTGATCGGGTTCGACTGATACTGATGCCCGCGATACCCGACCGTGTGATAAGCGGATGCGGTAAGTGTTTATTCATGTCGGTGCAAAGCGCACACCTCTCAACACACGCAGGATGCTCGCTTTATCGGAAACTGTGCGATGCGACGAAACGAGCGAATTCTTGTAGAGTCATCATGGTTTGTGTCGAGATGGGGAATGCCCTTACCAAAAGCAGAGTGCTTGGTGGTTTTACACGGCCTGGCAACGGTTGCTATGCATCGGTTGTGCGGCTCTCGAGCCTGTGACGCGGCACAACGCAGTCTGGAGTAGGCTTAGGAGGACTCGGTTTGAAATCAGCTTGTTGTTGGTTTTATTGTCTAAATGCTTGTACTTATCGCTATTCTCTCGAAAACCTTATCCTTCCTACAGTATATAGCTGAAATCCGATAGCTTGTTCGACCAACTAATCAATGCCACCTACGGTGCACTAACTCAGCGCTAGATCCAAAATGGTTCTTGGTCTCCCGAAAGCCACAGGAACAAAACGTAGCGTGGAACCACAGCAGTGTTTAGTAGCAGTTGGGGTAAAGATGGTTCAGCCGTTTGATGTCCTTATAGCTCATCCCAACACGCTGCCCGATCGAAACGCCCAACTCCCGGGGAATAATTGTAGCGGTCTGCCCATTGGCGCTGAACGCGGTCGGGCCGTAATGCATCACGCTATCGTAGTCGTACGGGATGCCAAAGTCCTCTATCACGTTCGAGCTGTAGCGGTCGAAGTTGCTCACTTTGTCCGCCGAAATGGCAGCGTAGTTGATCTGCACGTAGAAGTCCCGATCGGATGCGCTCTGCATGTGGACGAAGCCGAGCGCGTGCAGGAACTCGTGGATGATGGTACCGCGCGACATGCAGCCGTTCGGTTGCAGGTTCACCGTCTGTCTGCCACCTACGTGCCCCAAAACGGCCCAACAGCCGGTGTAGGCACCCTAGGGAGAGAGAGTGGAGTGGACAACCTCTTCAGCAAGTCCAAGTGGTCGGTGCTTGAGCGTCGACTTACCGTCACCAAGACGTAATCCGTTTCTGTTGTGCGGGGCTTAAATCGGATGCAGCTCACCAGCTCGATCTGCTGCAGGGCTGCCACGATGCTGTTCTGCTGACTGGCAGCTGTCGATGATGGAAGACGCTTGAATAGTGTCATGTAAACGCGATCACACCGCGATCACACTACTTACAGAAGGCTCCCGTTTCGATCGTGTACGGGACCTTGTTGTTTGGCCACTTGTACGACTCGCCGATCATTGCCGTGTAGCCGTACTTCACTGCGTTCTCCTGCTCCTTTGTTAGTATCATGTCACCCTCGAAGTTTCCACCCGTCTCCTCCAACTCGCTAGCCATCGGAGTGTCTGTGGACGGAACGAAATCGGTACAGATGTGTTTCACCCTCTCAGTTTGGCACACAGAAGCACTTACCGGTCGGGGAGCTCCGCTTGACCGGTGTTCCCACCGTCCGGTGGCACACCACAGCAACACAAACCACCACAGCTAAGAGCAACTTCATCGTGCAGATCGTGAAGATATCTCTCTGTAATTCACAAAACCCTAAGTAGCCCACCCAACCTCAGCTAGATCCGTGCAACCGTGCGCTTGAAAGTTTCGCAACCGCTCTACGCCGAATCGCACCGTACTGTGCAGGCGGACTGCGTTTTGGCAGGAAATTTTGTGCGTCCGAGAGTCGAGTGAGATCTGCGTAGATCTGCGGCGGCAGTTTATGGCGCACCCATTCGCACCGGAAGGTGATCGTAAACCGGTGGTACGGATCTTTCGGGTGGTCGCAAAGATAAGATAAGAGGCGGTCTGTTAAGGTGTCGGTATTAAGCTGGTTTTTGGGAAGCTGCGAAAAGAGCTGGTTGCGCACTGGTGTGTTAGTGTTGGAGTAGATCACTTTATGATACTGTTTCGGGCGCGGTAAATGTGCTGATCATTGCTGGTGGATGCTACTCTGATAACAGCACCCATTGTTAGGTAAAGTTCAATCTTGAGTTGATTCTGTGAACAAACACCCTCACAACGGTATAAAGAAGTCTTTCATTGAAGAGTACACGTAAGCCTTCAAAAACGCTTAGTTGTAACCATGGGTATGTTTGCTCGGAATGAATTGTATATTTGTTTGCCCAGAAGATTAGAATACATAAGATACTACGATCTAAACACCGACTATTCTAAAGGCTTTGTTAGCAATATCAAAACGATTAGTCGTAGCAGTTCGGATACATAACATTGATTCGTCTGATATCTTTCAAGCTTAGACCATTGCGTTGCCCGATGACAACATTATTCTTCTTAGGAGTGATCGTATCCTGGCCGTTTTTAGAAAACACAGTCCGCCCGTAGTGCATTATGCTCTCGTAGTCGTACGGAATGCCTAAGTCGGTCAACCTGTCCGGGGTGTACCGTTGGAAGTTGTTTTCCCTTCCCGGTTGCACGTTGTTCATGTTGATGTCTACATAAAAGTCACGATCCGACGCACTGTGCATGTGGTAAAGGCCGAGCGTATGGAGCAGCTCGTGGATAATGGTACCGACGCCCGTGCAGCCGTTCGTATTAAGGTGCACCGGTTGGCTAGATCCAAGGTGCCCTACGGCAGCCGAGCAGCCTTGCTCGGGAATTGACTATACACGATGAGAGGAATACGATACAGTGAGACAGAATGGAGAAGATCGTTTCAGATCACGCAATGAAGGAGCTTACCGAAATCTGGGCGTAGGCTTGTTGCGTCGTACGCGGTTTGAACCGTACACAGCTCACCATCTCGATCTGGTCCATGGCAGTTCGTATGTTTTTTTGTTGATCCAAACCTATTCGGTGTAAAAAAATGGCTTGAAAACTCATCACTTTTCGCCTACTACTACTAGCGGTACTCACTGTAGCTTGCGGTGTTGATCGAGTAGTAAACGATGTTGTTTGGCCACCTAAACTTCTCTTGGATCATCGCCGTATACCCTTCCCGCACTGCTGTCTCTTGTTCGGGCGTGAGTATCATGTCACCTTCAAAGTGACCACCCACCTCCTCCATAATATTTTCGCTCTCTACACCTAAACCAGATCGAAACGTTAGTGACATGATCACGCAAGGGACGCGGCTGTTGTTGTTCTTACTGATCGGGGAGGTCCGCTTGACCGGTGAACCCAATGTCCGATGGGAGTTCGCCATCACGCAAAGCATGATCCACAGCAGCTTGACCCCCATCTCGGTGAGGACGTTTAACATTGCGGCAGCCAGAAACACACTGTAGCTGGTTTGCCTGGATGAATGTTTCGCCGTAAGCTTTCCATCTGGAATCTGGTCTTCATGTTTATGGTCTACATATTCTGGCACAAGGTGTGCGAAATTTACTGTAATTGGCGATAAGATAAGCCGGACGGATAGTATCGAAAGGAAACCGGTGCAACGCGAATCATTTTTACGGTCTTTTCCGCTGAAAAAAATGCAAATGTCACCACAGGCGACCGTACCGTAACAAATGGCTTTTAAACAGCGGGAGCAAAAAGACCCTTGAAGTAGTCGCATCGTCCACCTTCTCGGAACGCAACACTTCAAGGCCGTAAAAAGGTGCTTGGGATCCTGGAACGGCTTTGTGCGTTTCGATTGCATGGGAGAAGATTTCGCGGAAATAAGACACAAGAATGCTCTGGACCACGGTATATCGGCAGCGACTCTGCTCGCTTATCGCTGGTGCAAATATTTGCCCGGAGCTGAGATATTTTGGACGTTCGTATATTAGTGACGGGGAGGCACCCTGAGAGCTTGACTGAGCAGCTCGTCTGCCTGACTGAAAAGATCGTCACTGCCTTGACGCACAATTAGTACCTACCGGAACGTTGGGACGACCCCACTTGGTTGTTAGTGTGCGGTGCGATAGCCAACTTTGCATTGCTTTTCAAACTAATCTCACAGTGATGGCAAAGAAAAGAAAGCAGGTTCGTTGACAGTGATCATCTGCAAGTTCGAGATCCGATTTAATGGGCTTCCAATCGTTTAGGTGGTGTTTCCGCTTCTACTAGTGCTAGTAGTGTCCGTCGCACTGCTATTCATGTTTATAGTCTACATTTTCTGGCACAAGGTGTGCGAAATTTACTGTAATTGGTGATAAGATAAGCCAGACGGATAGTATCGAAAGGAAACCGGTGCAACGCGAAGCCTTGTGGAATCATTTTTACGGTCTTTTCCGCTGAAAAAAATGCAAATGTCACCACAGGCGACCGTACCGTAACAAACGGCTTTTAAACAGCGGGAGCAAAAAGACCCTTGAAGTAGTCGCATCGTCCACCTTCTCGGAACGCAACACTTCAAGGTCGTAAAAAGGTGCTTGGGATCTTGGAACGGCTTTGTGCGTTTCGATTGCATGGGAGAAGATTTCGCGGAAATAAGACACAAGAATGCTCTGGACCACGGTACATCGGCAGCGACTCTGCTCGCTTATCGGTGGTGCAAATATTTGCCCGGAGCTGAGATATTTTGGACGTTCGTATATTAGTGACGGAGGGGCACCCTGAGAGCTTCACTGAGCAGCTCGTCTGCCTGACTGAAAAGATCGTCACTGCCTTGACGCACAATTAGTACCTGCCGGAACGTTGGGACGACCCCACTTGGTTGTTAGTGCGCGGTGCGATAGCCAACTTTGCGTTGCTTTTCAAACTAATCTCACAGTGATGGCGAAGAAAAGAAAGCAAGTTCGTTGACAGTGATCGTCCGCAGGTTCGAGATCCGATTTAATGCGCTTCCAATCGTTTAGGTAGTGTTTCCGCTTCTACTAGTGCTAGTAGTGTCCGTCGCGCTGCTTGTAGATGCGTCCGACGCTAAACACTTCGAGGAGCTCGGTAAGCGGCACCAGGGTGACATCGTGCTGACGGGCATACAGTCCGACGCTGCAGCTGGTGGTGGCATACCGATCATGCAGGATGCCTCCAAGTGGACTAAAGGAATCGTTCCGTTTGAAATTTCCCCGGTGTTCAGTAAGTTGCTGCAGTTTAGTGGATCATAGGAGGCGTCATATGTCACTGTCCATTGCATTGCTTTCACCTCAGCGAAACCCCAAGTGGATCAGATCATCAACGCGATGCACGCGATCTCTTCGCGCAGCTGCGTGCGGTTCGTTACACGCCTGTCCACCCATCGGCAGTTTCTCAACATCACCGGCAACCCGACCGGGTGTTGGGCGACGCTCGGCATGAATCCCCTGGCGAACGAGGTCAATCTGCACCCGGACGGGTGTCTCCAGACGGGCGTGATCGTGCACCAGCTGTTGCATGCGATCGGTCTGACGCATCCACAGACCCGACCGGACCGTGATTTTTACGTGCTCGTGCAGGAGGACGCGATCGACCCGACGCAGAGGCCAAACCTGGCGAAGTATCAGCAGGGCGTGATCGAAGACTTTGGGCTACCGTACGACTACGAGAGCATCCTTCACTGCCAGCCGGATGCGTTCGGGTCGGCGACATCGAACCGGGCCACCGTTGTGCCGTTGGTGAGGAGCGATTGGATTGAGGGTGAAATCTTGAGGGACTTTCAAAACTAAACGGTTTCTGTACGCTCCACAGGATGACGTAGAAATCGGGCAGCGTGAAGAGCTTAGCCTGAAGGACGTGCGGAAGCTAAACAAGATGTACGACTACGAGTATTGTGGATACTGCTTACGTGGAAATTGTAACGAACTTGGATCCAACAGCATCGGCTAGGCGACTGCAGCTACTTCGCAGCAAGAATACAGTAGCAGTGGTCATAGCAGTAGTATCGCTCGGTTAATAAAGCACTTTGTGTTGCAGCTAGCATACCTTCCGAATGGTGCTAGGTGCGAATCGTATGTTGTATCCGCCTGGAAGGTATGCCGTTTGCCCGAAAAGGATCTTTAGTAACATCCTTTTTGGTAATCCTTTGGAAGGGTGCACATGATATGTCTATTGTAAATAACCTCAAATATACAAGCGCAACAATATAGTTTTATTTATAATTATTGAAATGAATCGTATTCTTAAGCTGTTTGTTAAACCGTAGATAAGGAAAACAGCGAAGACCATACATTGCAATCGTCGCATACATTGCATACATTTAGGCGTTATGTTCGGAGTTCTTAAACGTAGATAGAAAAGCTAGTAAACATGTTTCATGAGTAAAAAATAGTTGGTACGTTCGAGCTGTTTGTTTATTGTAATACGCTGATCAGAGCAAGCTGTGGTTGTACAATTGTTCCGCTCTGCTTTCACGGCAACCATTCGGATGCACCAACTACTTTTTCATGGACCAGTCGTTCGTAGCGGCCGCTTGTTTCCTCCACGGTACCCTCTTCCTCGACGGACTCTTCTGCCGTACGCTCACCGTACTTTTTGTAGAGCTGCCCAACATGTAAAAAAAAGAAACACGCATTAGTTAAAGTTGCCCCAACTACTTCACATTGCAGGCGTCATTAAATAAAAATGGTGCAATGGAGTACACATAGGCTAATTACTATCGGTACCGCGGTCCGTCTCAAAATAAATGAACCTTTTTGCCTGCGTTGACCGCCGCCTCGAAGCCGTCGCCGATCGCTTCGCCCGCCTTCCGGAACGCGTTCGCAATGTTGCGCGTCGAGAACGTGTCCGGATCGATGTGGATGTTCCAGCCCTCCTCGCCCTCCTTCGGGCACCCGGTCTGGTTGACGATGCTCAGATCGAACGGATCCACCGAGTACGAGCTGAGGCGGGCGCGAAGCTGTGTGAGAGAAGACGGAATGAACATGAAAGTGTGAGTGTGTGTGTGTGGTAAAAACGATCCATTACACGGATGAGTGCGTGTTTGGAGTACGGGGCAATGAGTTTACGACGGATTTTTCGGACGCCTCATTACGACGAATGTGTGCGAGGAGGCAGAAAAAAGGCCCATCGAGGCCACCGGCGGTCGCCTCCAGGTCCCGGTGGGTCCTGGTTTCAATTTTAATTAATAGCAATCACGCGATTGGCTTAGCATGTGTTGCTGGTATACGAGCGCGCGCGCGCGCGCGAATCTCGGTCAGTTTGGGGATGGTAATTAATTTGCATACCGTGCCAGCGATATCCGGGCCCCTGTCCGCCTGCTACCTCGCGCCCGTATGTTTGAGCGAACGAAGCAGGCACGGATTTATTATATCCAGCGTGAGCGGTCCTGTCGATCGATAAGCATCTCTTACGCACTAAAGTCGCGGCATGCGCTGCACGTGATGAAATAATTTCATGATCACGAAGCGGGCTGAGTTTTGATGGCTCGATGCTACATAATCGCTGGAACGTATGCATGAAACACACGGTGCTGGTGCCCGAAAGCGGCAGCGGTATAGTCACATAGCCGGGCGATGACGTGCGGGGCATAAACATTAACATGGCTGATGATTTTTAATGAGAAAGGATACGCTCCGGCCATCCTCTGCCCGGTTGCCAACTTGCTCGCTGGGGCTGAATGTTTGCATTTTTTATGCCACCATCCTCTCGAATGTGGCCGCGCCTCATGAATATACTGCTGACCAGCGTGTTGACACACGGGACGCGGGCGTCCGTTCGAAGCCGTGATCTAAAAGCAATTTTCGGTGCATGATTTATTGTCTAGCGTCCGAAAATCGGGCGTGTGTGTGTGTGTGATGTGTGACTTCGTGCCCACCGCCAGTTCTGGGAAGCGCGGCGCACTGTGATTTATGCAACCAACCGTGGGACGGTAAGGCGATTAGAGCGCGATGCTTCCACCCATCGTTGTTATCGCAGATTTAACGCACGTCTGGCCGAGTGGTGCCCGAGATTGTCCGGAATTCGTGCTACCGTGCACATTTTGTTGTCCTGCGCCCACATCGAGCGGGAATAAGCAACAGGTACGCTGTTTTGCTTACGGGAAGGTGTTGCACGTCGGCGGATATTTTTGGTCGGTTTTCAAGTCAGCGCTCGATGAGGAGAGGTTTGGTTGAGCTTAGATTTAATAAAGCATTTCTAGCTGGAACCATGTGCATGAACCATGTGGGAGAACCAGTCAAGTGTCCACTTACACCGACTCTTGCCAAACATAGCTAGAAACAGTACCGACAAGATCCTTTCTAAAAAAAAACTTCCGAGAATTTTTAGTGCAAAACCATAGCTGGGAAAATTGAAACAAGCTCTCTGTGTTCCTGTGTGTGGGTGTGTGTTTTCAGGGACCAGAAACGTGTCAAAAAGCAAACATGTACGCAACCCTAGTTCTCCAGGATGACACTACTCCTTGGGGGCGGTTGTAATTAGTGCTAGTTTGCGCTGTTAGTGCCACCTACTGCTAGCGCGATGCAACTCGTGCGTGCGTAACAAGTGTAAACCGAAGCGCACCGGGCATAACTACCACCGTCACCACCGTTCATTCGCTATTCCCTTTGGTGACGGACCGGTGGGGGGTGGGGCATCTGGCCATTTCTCTAGTGCACGCTTGTTTCTGCAGAGTGCGAAAAAGAATAAACGAACGCAAACACTCCGGCGCTACGCTTTTATTACGCGCTCATACATGTTTTATCCGACGCGGAACTGAGGTTAGGGACGCGTGTGACACGTGGTTAGGCGAATGGCACAAATTGAAGCGTTTGTAGGTGTGGCCGGGAATGGTAGGAGCGGACTGCGGTGCTGGCTCTCCGTTAATGGGGGGGGACGGGGGCTTGCTTAATATGAAAATGAGCTTCGTTTTGTCCCGTCCCATTTGTGGAGTCTCGCTTCGCATCCACCGAAGAATGTACTTTTCTGCTAGATATCTGCCAGATTACGGTGGCACTTTAATGACACACGGTGGTAATAGCAGCTGTGCTTTTTCCGGGTTTTTGTGGATGCTAGCGTACCCAATACCCTGGCTAGCAGAGGTCATGGTGGCAAAGTTTCGGGTTACGGGTCGTTGACCAATTTAGGAATCATACCCTTTAAATCCCACACCATCGGTCGTGCCGAACTTGATGCTTACATGCATGCATGGAGATGAAATATTTGCGCCCCGTGTCAACGGGTTGACGAAACTTGCCAAATGCAGGTGAGGGTAGTTGTCGGTCGTAGTTCGTCGTACGGTCGGTCACAGCTGGCTAACGAACACAAAAGCGTTGGCCAGGTGTCGATTTTGTGATGCGACGGTCCTTGGATCGTGCTCCACGGGGAAAGGATTATGGTGTGGGGCGCTCACATCAGTAACTCGTGTGATAGAGAGTGACAACTAACAAGCTAGATGGAGGGGATTATAACAAGGATTGAATTTGTCGTCAAACTTCATTTGGAACCGTTGCAAATGTATGCTACATGCGGGGAAGACTAAACGCTCTCGTTTACATTTTTCATTAGCAGCTGGAATAGTGGCATCGCGTTGCTCCGGTATGACAAGAAAGACATTCTAAGCTATTCAAAGACCGAGAAATAGTTCGGGAAGGTTTCTGGGGATTGCGGGAAGGTTTCTGGGGATAGCTAGAGCACATTTCTGTTCCCTGTTTGACAGTTGAGATGAAGTAGTTCGTATCGCATTCTAAGTAGGCAATGAATTTTAGTTTGACACAATACCACCACATTTTGACTCAATGTTTGACAGATGGGATGATTGTAATTTATATCCCAATCAAAGTAGGCAATGGATTTTAGCTCAGCACATGACCAACCTACGTGTACGCTTTTCGTTTAACGTTTGTCAAAGAACTAGTCAACTTGTTAACCCTTACCTTGTCGACGTAGATTTTATCCAAATCGCGCGTACGGGACAGCAGGGTCGCACTCTGCCGGTGGCCGAACGGTATCTTCTGGCACGAGAACACACCGGCGTACGTATCGTAGTCGGTCATGAACACGACAAACTTTGCGGATCCGGCCACGCCTGCAAGCACACGATGGGCAAACGAAAGCATCATCAGTGACGTCACGGTTTCGGCGTGATTTGTGCGCCAAACTCACTGAGCGGGAACCGGACGGTCATCCGGGCCGGAACGTCCCGGTCGGTGACGGTCAGCTTGCCGGTGTACGAGTACTCGTGCTTGATGGGGGCGATCGAGAGCGGTGCCTTCTGGGAGATCTGCTCGATGAAGTACTCGTCCGGGGTGTCCGCGTTCTTGGTGATGTTGTAGATGACGCACGTCGACGCGGTGCCCGTCTTCTGGATCACGTACCAGATGCCAAGGAACTGAGTGGTGAGAGAAGGAAAATGGGTAAGAAATTGAAGTCGGAGAGCTTTAAGGCGTGCACTGGCAAAGGCTTAATATCGCTTCGGGACGTTCGGGAGCGGAGTGATATAATTTATTCACAATTAGCCGGGGATGTCGCGTACCGGTCGTAGAGTTTGAAGTCTATAGAGCACTGTTCGATCTCTGCAACAGAGTACACCTTTCATGACGCTGGGGTAGCGTCACTAATTACCCTGCCTCCGCTGTCAAACTTCGGGCAACTCGGTCCCGGGCCGAGGGTCGGTTTCGCTAAAAGGGTCTCGATTTACGTGCGGAAGTTTAATCATTAATTTAAAGTTCTACCTCATGTCCTTCGGGGTAGCGATACATTATTACTGTCGTTTGGATCCAATATCCGGGAGGTAATATTGAACGGTTGGCCGGGATAACAGCACAACGATGCTTGGAGAAGCGCGGTAGGAGTCTGCAAGTTAATGCTTATCTTTGTCCTATTCTAGCTTGTATTGGCTCCAGGATCCAATCAGAGTCATAATTGACCGTTAAACTTGGAATAATCAGGACAAAATTTCCTAGCAAGCTAGCCGGCAACCTTTGTTCTTTGTTGCTCCAATGCAGTAATTAAACAGAAACTTGAGTTTTTAAGTGTTCGTTTATGCTGAATGCATACTTTGCCAATGTGTTAGAATGTACAAAATTAACTCAACCTGCCCGGCTTAACTGGAAATGAGCACTCAAACACACATACCATACTAGACTCGTCGCGTGGTTGGAATGTTATCCGAAATAACTCAAGTACATTGACCGTTCAGCGTGACCTTGGTCGCTTCAAAGGCAAACTTAAAACAGCAAACGCTTACTGCAATCGCCATCGTTAAAAGTCGAAAGAGGCACAAGTTCATGGCCAGTAGAAGACCGCCCGCTCCACGACGACAAATTCCCTTGTGCTTTCCCGTGTGGTCACCCCGGGTGGTGGGTGAGGCAAACTTTCGATAGGCCTGGTCATGGCCTGGCCTTCGGGGAGAGTAGGCGAGGCAGAAGCATGTTTGTTGAGAACACGAGCAGGATAAACTTTCGTTCGATCTCCCAGGGCATCCCGGTCTCGGTTGTGGTGGTGGTACGGCTGGCTTCCTTGACGGACAAGGGATTGACAGGTTCAGGGCAACCGGATGTTGCTCCTTGGACCTCCGCCTGGCACGCCGTAACTTTTGATTGGCTTATTAAAGTTTACACGCCGGCCGTGGCTTTTCCTCGTGGTCTCGTGCGTGGTGCCCAGTAGATAAAGTATGCTTCGGAATCGGATGGCACCAGCCAGGAACAGGAGCTTTACATCGGTTATAATGGCTGTAAAAATGGTACACCCCACTACCACCTTCAACGTCACATTCACGGGAAGACGTTCTTCTCCCCGCGGACTCATTAAAGTCGCAAAGAAAGTGTTGATGAATCGAAACGCTCCTTCACTCTACGTTCGGGACGCGCGCTGGGACGTGCCCGAGGGTTCTTCAGTTTGTAATAAGCATTTGTAACTCCACACGCACGTCGAGAATTCTCATTACGCCCGGGCTGGTCGCCCGGCAGCAGTTCAAAAATGAAAATTTATCTCTCCACTTTCTCAAACGCATTTCCCGTGCTGTAGTGTCAAACATTCTCCTGCCCGTTTGTTAGTTTCAGCGGGTTAGCTTTCTTCGCAACCCGTCACCATAATCATCATCATCATCCATCGTGCGGCAGAATGCTCCCATATGCTCCATATGTGTGGGTTTGCAAGAAAAGGGTTGCAATTGTCGTTACGCGCTGGTGTCATTTCACTCGTTAGGGAACGACGCGTTTGTTTGGTGGCTGGTCGGCTGCGTACGCCGTCCGACCCACAGTGAGCGCGATAAATTATCGCCAACGCCAAGACGACAAGGTGTGTTCGTGTTTCACGTTCGCGTGGGGGAGGCTGCAAACAGGACGACATGTTTTATCGCGTGTAGGATGTGTAATTAGAAGTAATAGGTGCTGGCAAGAACTTTCTCCGCAAACACCAAGCGCCCTGCTCGTGGGAGCGCTACGTTGCCAAGCATGGCACACTAAGAGAAAAGATCGTAAAGCTCCGTAACGTTGTTATCGGTACGTCCACAACAAACGCTTAAAATGCAGAAATATGTATCACTCAGCGCTCAGAAACAACAACGGCCACAGACGGTTCCGTGCTGGCAGCCGTCCAGGAAGCGACCGTCCAGCAGCCAGTAACCTAATTCTTACTGGAGGAAGAAAATTGAATCTACCAAAGCGAACACACCCAACGCCATCGGTTGGCCGGGTCTTGCTGTCTCTCCCGGGGTGCTTGTTTGGTTTGTAAACGGTCTGTTTATGCACTGAGCACGAGAACAGCCAGCGATCTCGCCGGCTTGCCGCCTAATGGGTTCTGGGTAGAACGCAAGAAGTAAAACCTCAGTCACAAACCGGAAAGCTCGGCAAAAGTCAACCCAGACGGTCTTTCGCCCGGTTTTCCGGACACTATCGGACACTCGGCAGCAGCAGCAGAAGCTGAAAAGGGGTCTTCCATCAATCACTGTCAGCAACAGGCGGTCGAAGCCGAAGTAGCATCAGCCGCCGTTCCTGTTAACTTGGATTTGACCCCGTCCCGGTACCTTAAGACGTGGGGCCGGTAGCATCCTGCAAGCGATGCTGGAGATATTTATTCGATTTTTTTTGTTCACACCTCTGCTCCAATTGAAGTGGATGAAAGCTTTCGCAATAGGACGATGCTGGGGATGCGCGTAATAATGGGAGCTTCTTCGCGCGCAATTAAGAACGTGCGTTTGACGGGGGCCATTCGCAGTGTGCAGGAAACGCGTGAAAGCATTATTTATTGAAAAGAATTTTCATCCCCGAAAAGGGGCTTTGTAGCGGAGGAATGCATTAAAAAATCCATTAGAGAGCTTTTTTTTTTGCTTCGAAAGAGTCATCTCCAACGACCCATATAACCCAGCGGTGGATATATTTAGACTGGATGATTAATGCCTCTATCAGTTTGATTGAGATTCTTCACTCCAGTTCATGCCGAGTGCCAACACTTAGGCTGATTAGGTACTTGAAATACAACCTTTTCGGAACTGTAAGACAGCTTTCGGTGTTTCCGCACGCAGGGGAGCGCTCAACTATAACTGTGTCTGTTGGAAGTCTGCGCCGCTCCTCTTGTAGCCGGCGATCGCTGGATCTTTCTCAGGCTGCCCTGCTCTGACAGCTCCAATCACGCACACCAGCGCGGGCAGCTTTCGATCGCTTCCGACGATTATTCAATTGATCTGTTTGTGTACCCTGCTCTTTCGCGCCGCGGGGCTATCCCGCTCTCCCTTACGCGACGGTTGTGCAGCATCCGATCGAGTGAGATCCCGTCCGAGACTCTCGGATGGAGCGGATGGCTTGCTGAGCTTGCTTATCAGGTCGAATGGAAGCCACTACGCCGCGCTGGACACCAATCGGGAATGAGTGGAGTGCGTCCAATTTTCAAGTGTCGGCGACGACAGGTTGGCGTAGCAGGTGTGACGTCTCGTTCGTTTTGTTTTTGTTTCCGTCTCTGCCGTCGTCCGCGGTAATTCCGATGACTCATCAGGGCTGGTGGTGGCTGCGCGACACTAGACCGACCTGTGGGGACTCTTGTTTCACTTATTTCTTTCTCTCTCATGGATGAGTTGTTATGTTTGCTGAGACAAAGGCAGCACAAAGGAAGAGTAAGGCGATAAGAACATAGCTACTTTTAAATGATAAAATGCAAGAAACATGTTTTTGTTTCTGTGAAGCGATTCAACCATCAGGATTTGTAGCGTCGCTTCGCTGCACGAAGGAGAAACAAACAACAAACGGCTAATAGCTGACGACTGACGGTGGCTGCAGACGGTCGTTCAGAAGCTTATTGGATTAGAACGCTGGTAGGGAATGGGTGACGGAGAAAGTTACGTCGCGAACCTTCCCCTTCGGTTTCGCTTCCACCGCTTCTACTTGGCCAGTAATGATGACGTATTACAATAAACAAACAGCTCGAACGTACCAACTATTTTTTACTCATGAAACATGTTTACTAGCTTTTCTATCTACGTTCAAGAACTCCGAACATAACGCCTAAATGTATGCAATGTATGCGACGATTGCAATGTATGGTCTTTGCTGTGTTCCTTCTCTACGGCTAAACAAACAGCTTAAAAATACGGTTCGTTTCAATAATTTTAAGTAAGACTATATTGTTGCGCTTGTATATTTGAGATTATTTACAATAGACATACCATATCATGTGCACCCTTCCAAAGGATTACCAAAAAGGATGCTACTAAAGATCCTTTTCGCGCAAACGGCATACCTTCCGGGCGGATACAACATACGATTCGCACCGGAAGGTATGCTATGTGCAACACAAATTGCTTTATTAACCGAGCGATACTACTGCTATGACCACTGCTACTGTATTCTTGCTGCGAAGTAGCTGCTGTCGCCTAGCCATGTTTCAAGCAGCGTTTCTGGCATACGACATTAGAATGAAGTAGAGTGCTACTACCGCTTGTTATCAATTTTGTTCATAACCGTTAGAGGCAATCGAATGACCTTCCCTTTACGATGGCCTAGCACTGTCTGCGAACCAGAACAAATAACGCGTTGTCGGTCGCTGTGATAAGCAATCATGGTCGTTAAATTGTTTTCTCTTGCATGATTCATGCCGTACGGTTGCCGCACCGCCAGACATAGTTCTTGCTGGGTTAGAGCAGCCAGACGGCTGAGTAGTATTTGCTGCAGGATCCATGAATGCAGACGCAAGGAAAAAATAAGCCACATGGTGGAGCATTACGATCAATACAACGATGCCGCGGTGCGGTTTGATTTATCATCTTTATGTTGGGTATGTGTTTACGTTTGTGGAAGAGATATCGCAGTGGGAAAGATTGATTAAACTGACAAACAAAGGTCTCATAAAGGGTTGATTAAGAGTTGATGAAGTGCGTATTGTATACTTGTTGGCGCAAATATGCGAAAACCAACCTTAGAAGTATGCAATTTGTATTGAAAACTCTTTATTAACGACTTTTGTAATGATTAGTACAGTTTGGCTGCATACCTTTGGGCTGATTTTGAATATTTCCGCCTGAAAGTAGACAATGTGCACTTGACCAAGGCATTTTTAGCGCTGGATTGAGGATAGAAAAATAAATTGATTTTCACCATTCTCCTTATTATATTTTAACCCCTTGTGATAAAAATAGGTTTTTCGTAGCAAAAACAGACAGAAAAAAACCTCTTAGAATTACACCTCACGGCCATTTCTCCAAAGCTGAGAGCTCTTTGAACGGATAATGTGGTTTGCATTGTATGATGTGCTCCATTTATAAATCGAATTTCGCCTTTGTTGAAAAGCTATACCCGAAAGTGGTTTCTCGTGATGGGAATTTATTGAAAAATTCGATACAGCGCCAGATCACCCTCCACTAGTTCAGTTCGTTCTGTTTTTTTTTCGTTGTAAAAAAATCATCGAAAAGCTGTTCCATCCTCGGGAACTGAAATGAAACAGCAGATATTGAAATGTAAATCCTATCACTGCAGCACAAACGCCGAGACGGTACCTGAGCGATTGGTGATTGGATTTGGCGCCTAGTCGCGCGGTTCCATTTGCTGGTGGACAGGAAGAGCCTGAGGTCCTTCCCCATACCGTAGTGATTCAGTATCGAATGACAAGATCGCGAGCTTTGCTAGTACAACATACCGGATTGTTCTTGTACGCGTGATGGAGCTGTGGTTTATTATTGGATTTTTTTCTGCGCTGCATCCGAACCGGGATCACATATCGGGCAAAGGTTCTCAGAACAACGTCGAATCGCCTCTGAATTGGGTTTACGGGATTGCTCTTTTGTAGAAATTTCCTATTCAAACGGATTCGTTACAGGCAGCACGCCGTGTTTCTCCGACGTGTGCATGCATAACACGGACACTCCAAACCACCAGAGATGAAGTTAGGAACCGTGCTAGTTACTCACAGCTGGGGCGTTTGGAGCTCCACATACATAGCAACCGGCAAAAGTTGCTCCAAGTTAATGGTGAGGAAAGGCCATTTTTCAAAGCCAGTTCCAATTTGTAGTGCATTACCGGGGCGCACCAGATCATTAATCATAGCAGTTAATTATCGTGCTGGCACGTACGTAGGTACCGTGGCTGAGATTTTCACGGAGCAAGCGGAGTACATTACAAGTGGCTGGGTGAATTCAAGGTAAAAGTTCCTGTATCGTGTTAAATGCTTAGAGAAACTTTTGAGAGTATGTGTCGTAAATGTAACATCACAACATCGGTGACTTGAGTGCGTATACACCTTTTCCACAAAGCAGAAGACTTATTTTGTTGTGATCCAAATGGCTACGCATTACGGTGTAGCACTAATGTCCACAATGTACAAACAACTATATAGAAGATCTTATTAAAGATAATGGACTAATGAATGCTCCGAAAAAGCATCTGCTCAATAAGATCTGTTCATTTTCCCAACAGATGGCGCCAAACTTATGAAGGATCATTTGCACTAAGCTTTTTGAAGTTTTTTGTGCTGTTTTTGAATGACCCTGAAACAATATCGAACTCAACAAGACATTTCGAGCGTTGTTTTGCATTTTTTCGACTTTTCGTCCTTTTTTCTTTTCTTTTTCGAATTTCTTTATCTATCCAATTGTTATGGATTGTTATTTGGAATCAACTTAAACATTCTGAAATATTGAAATACTCGTTGTACCTTTAATGCATCATGTAAAGTAGTTAAACATTAAAATATATATATCTATACATAATCAAACTGCCTAGATAAATAACAAACTCCCGACGGCGGTCGCTGGTTGATTGGTTCTGCTGCGTGAGACTTTGGTTAGGTCGAGGGATCCGGTAGGTTTTCCACGATATAGCGTGGCTGGAGAGAGCTTAACACCGGTCCGAGCGTGTTGTCCAGGTATGTTTTGAATGAGGTACATTTTTGCCTGCATGAGCAAGGATGATAGAGAACCAGGTCGGTAAGATTAGTGGAGACGAGGAGGAGAGCCAGTTAAAGCTACTTACCGTGTGTTCAGATCGAACGAGCTGCCCCACAGGATGATGCCGTCGGATCCAGTACTCTTCATTGCTGCCAGAGCATTGATCCAGTCGCTCTACCATTGAATGATAGTGAAACAGAAAGCAAAATTACGTTGAAAGTTTGAAATAATATCATATTAAAGATGAATCCACAGTAAAACTACTCCTCAACACAATGAACCCAACCAGACCATGATGCTGGATGTTGGTCCAACTTTATTTCAACGAATAGTTGCTGAAACGGTTTGAAAGATCCTTTACCTTTAAGGTTTCGTAGTAGGTGTGGAACATTTTCGTGAAATTTTTGTGCTTATTTAAACAAACATTTGTCTAAAACGCTGTTTTCAAACATCCATTCAACTCATGCACGACTTCCACCTTTTAACGGTATCGTTCTTTTTCTCCAGTTTTTTAAATTATCCGTGCCACGCGCAATGTTGTTTGGGATGAAAAGTTTTTTTTGTTTCCCTCTGGAGACACCATGTTCATTATCTTCGCATTAGCACTGGATGAGAAAATAACAAATGACTTTTGGTGTTTTCTGTCTCCACTAGTACGGCGGGTTGGCACGAGTTCGTTTCGAGTTCGCAACCGTTAGGAGCAGGTATTATAATTATTTTTAGAATAAAATATGACGGCCACTCTCTAGTGGTTTGTGTGGTGCGGCTTTTTTGAAAGTGGCGAGAACTGGAACTGATTGCGCAGTGTTTGCTATGCTTATTTATTTGAGTAGGTAGCTCAAACTATATTATGTACAAAATCCACTTAAGATTAAAAATCATTAAATTCTTCGATTTACACTTTGAGAGACCTTTGACCGATTTCTTTTATTTTTACCCACCCGAGACCCGGTGTCAAAGTGATAGAATAATCGGGATTTGGGTGTTTCTCTGAAACACTCCAAGCTGACAGGCCGTGATGGAATAATTAACAAGAGTCGGTTTGTTGCGATAAAAAAACTGAACTGAGATCACGATCCCCTGTCCAAATTAAACCTAATTTTCGGAGACTTTGCACCCTGTCGCCTAATCGCTTTTGACAATGTCTTCAGATTTTCTCTCGTGTTTTTTTGCCTCATCGCAGAGTGTGTGTTTTTTTTTTCGAGACCCCGGTGTGAACATAAAAATTGCACTTTATCCTTGCCCAAAGTACCAGAAAGAGGTGCAATTAGAAAATTTGCATTTCTCTTTTTTGCGTGCACCAGTTGGTTCAATTCGGGGACGAGCATTAAACGGCCCTGTGACTATGTATTGGTTTGTTGTTGTGCAGCTGTGCCAAGTGCGTCATTGCTATGCGTCATTCAACTAAGGCCAGGCGATTTTTCTTCGAAAAATGTTCATTGATATACTTGGTGTAGAAAAATTCTGCCGAAAGTGTATGATGAAGCTGGTTGTAGACAGCGCTCGCTCAATTTCATCAATCTGCCAATAAAGAAACGGCGACGACGATCATAGCAACTGGCAGAAACGATGGAAAAGAACGCGAAAGTGCAAAAACGAGTCTTAAAAAACTCAACCACACAACCAGCGAAAATTAAAACTGCACAGAAAAAAGGAAAAATTGAAAGAAACTAGTAATAAAACCTATTCTGACTGGGAAACTCGTTGGAAATCGGATGAAGGCGAGGAGCGTAAAAAAAGTAAGTTGAGTGTGCAACACCAGACTCGCCGTTGTCATCAGGATGCCACGATTTTGCCTCTCGGTTTGCATGTTTGTGTTGCAATGCAATGCAAGAACTCGCACTCCGCTTCGCTTGCTCACTGCTCGGATCAGCTTCGAGCGAGAGTTTTTCAAGTTCAGCTACCGACGGACAGTCAGGAAAGCTCAGGAATGGCAAGAAAATAATTAAAAAGTTAGCCCGTAGAACACAGCGCCTGCTGCATGCGTCCCGGGTGGTTTCCGCTTTCGATGGACCACTGAGCGAATGTTTGAGACAACAAGGTAAAGTAAAAATGAAAACACGAACTGAGGGATCTGATTTAAGTTCGGTGCACGTTTGAAAGAAACAACCGGTACTACGAATGCCGGGGCTGCATAAACAACAACTTGCGCTTTCGCGTCTCGGTTTCGGTGTGAGGCGCTGTTATCTTGGCTAACTGGAAGTGGATGGGCCATTGCTTCCTGTAATGAGACTCCCGTGGGCGATTATGTCAGCCGTCAACTGTCTTTACTCTGGTGCGCTTTTCATCTCCGTAGCCGCCGGAGCAGGAGGAAGTTAGGCATAAAAAGTCTAGCTGGGCGCATTACAAGACATTATTTTAGATCGAAGTAATTTGAACGTAGATTACAATCGGAGTGTTTGTGTTTACCCATGTGTACAGCCACTAGCTGGTAGCTGAATTCTACAAAAACACGAGTGACAAATGATAAATTAATCAGTTAGACCAAAGCGCAATGGCAAAGGAACGGAATACAGTAATTACTTATGTAACTCTTAATAATATCGCTTGATTAAATATTTGAAATCCTGTGAAATGTGTTTAGCACAGTCTTTTAGATTATACACTTGGTATGTTTGATCGATTGAGCTATTTAAGATTAATATAGACGGATGAAACATAAAACTGGCGTAAAAGCGTTCATGAAGCCTACATAAGTAGAGCGAACTGCATATTTTTTGGCGTTAATTTATTGTATCCGCCGTAAAGTATGCAGTTCGCACGACATTCACTTTGTTTGCCTACTTATAAGAAAGCTAATCTGTTGGGAATCAATCGAAGCTTATGAACGCCTTAAAGTATGCATAACTAACAAAATATTGGTTTTCGCCTAAAAGTATGCAATATTTATAGATTACTGTATTTTATGTTGCCTTATCAAACGCACATGTCCCATTACGAAAACCTTGAATAAAACTAATAGCAACGTTCAAGACGCTTGGCGTTGGAAAAGCTCCTGTTAGTGCACCGTAAATAACAATGTATGTATGTGTTATCAATTATATTGTTTGGTGCTATAAGCGTGCAACAAAAAAGACGCAATCTTCCACCGGCGCTGAAAACTCATTCTGCCACGGCAAAGGTCACTGGGTAAGAAAAATAGAGCTTCCAGATTCGTTGTCCGGTTGCACTGTGTAGCAGAAATCGAAAACTTTCACTGCTCTGCCTTTCATTCGCTCGTGCAACGTTCAACTTTTAATGCTTATCATATCCCTTTCGGACGCCGGTTCCCGATACGCGCTGCCGGGAAGGCAGGCGTAATTGAGTTTCGTGCAAGTTTCCGGTGACCTTAATCAAGGGTGCACTTGCGAACGCTTGAGACCGCCGGACACTTGCAGGCTTGCCAGGCGGTCCCGATGCTCGCTGCGAAAGGTTAAGAACAGAGCACACTCGTGTACTTCCTGGCGGTGCACTTTGTGCAAGCTGTCCGAAGTTTTCTTCCGATGGCAGAGTAAGCCAATTTAGTTACCCATCGGACTTCACTTAAAACCTATTCTGACTGGGAAACTCGTTGGAAATCGGATGAAGGCGAGGAGCGTAAAAAAGTAAGTTGAGTGTGCAACACCAGACTCGCCGTTGTCATCAGGATGCCACGATTTTGCCTCTCGGTTTGCATGTTTGTGTTGCAATGCAATGCAAGAACTCGCACTCCGCTTCGCTTGCTCACTGCTCGGATCAGCTTCGAGCGAGAGTTTTTCAAGTTCAGCTACCGACGGACAGTCAGGAAAGCCCAGGAATGGCAAGAAAATAATTAAAAAGTTAGCCCGTAGAACACAGCGCCTGCTGCATGCGTCCCGGGTGGTTTCCGCTTTCGATGGACCACTGAGCGAATGTTTGAGACAACAAGGTAAAGTAAAAATGAAAACACGAACTGAGGGATCTGATTTAAGTTCGGTGCACGTTTGAAAGAAACAACCGGTACTACGAATGCCGGGGCTGCATAAACAACAACTTGCGCTTTCGCGTCTCGGTTTCGGTGTGAGGCGCTGTTATCTTGGCTAACTGGAAGTGGATGGGCCATTGCTTCCTGTAATGAGACTCCCGTGGGCGATTATGTCAGCCGTCAACTGTCTTTACTCTGGTGCGCTTTTCATCTCCGTAGCCGCCGGAGCAGGAGGAAGTTAGGCATAAAAAGTCTAGCTGGGCGCATTACAAGACATTATTTTATGCTGTCCGAAGTTTTCTTCCGATGGCAGAGTAAGCCAATTTAGTTACCCATCGGACTTCACTTGTTATGTTTGGGCTGGGAACGCTTTTTCGATGTTTTGTTGCGGTGCGAAAAGCTCTGTTTTGATATTTACATAAATGCCATATGCGGCGCTGAAAAACACGGCATGATTTATCCTTTCATGTTGGTCCAACCGAGTGAACAATAGCCAGAACCTGAAGGTGCTATTTTTGCACGAAAGATACAAGCTGATAACACTTGCCTTATGCTCAACGAGCTGTCGTCAAGTTCCGGAGCAGCAGAAAGCTTCCGGAATAAGTTATCCTCCTCGGGCATAATCTATCGAACTGATCGCAATTTGTAGCCAAGCGGTTACTGCAAGCCGTCCATCACTGTGCAACCGCTCGAGAGTAGGCATCAAAGCGTTCGAGAACTTCTTAAGCGTTCTCGCCGGTCGTGTGCACGTATGCAAAGCAATAACAGTAACATCCTTGAATGCTTGAAATGTTTCCGCTTCCGGTTCTGCCGGCATCTGGCTTCCCGTCCTCTCGGGGAAGTTTGATCAATATTTATAACGGTGGCAGTGGCAGCAACAAGTAGCTGTGGGTGTAAAGTGAGCCACCACCAGGCACCAGCGAAACCACCACCCCTCGTTGACAACTTGTTGACATCGGTAAGTTTCACTTTTTGCCGGAGATAGTAACGCTTCGTGCATCATGCATGAGCCATTAGCTTGAACTTTGTGCAACTTTGGTGAGTGCTTCCTTCGCTCCGGTGAGCAGATCGGTACCCTTGCATGGGGCGTTGTTCTTCGGTGCTTGTAAAAGAGGGAAAATGGAATCCTTACAGTACCCGGCCCGTCCCACACTCACCTCCGTCAGGTACTGAATGGTGTCGGTATAGACGTAGCGCAGGTAGGTGAGAACCTTACGCCGCGGTTTCGAGCCGATCGTTCGTTGTGCAACGCGTGCGGCCTCCCGGACGCGGCCTCTTATCAGCTGTTCCCGCTCGGCTGACGAAAGCTTCTGGCGCAGGTAGACGGATGGAAAGATGATGTCCGATTCGTCAAACAGCCACATGATGCTGGAAGTATAAAGGAGACTCGATTGTAGGGCGCCTGAAGGTATGCAAATTTGCGTTATAATCGTTATGATCGGCTTCTGCTTATTCCTGCTTACAAACGTTGTAAGTATACGTCACTGAAAACATCACACTAATAATCTAGATTGCATACTTTTCGGCGTACATTAAAGTACAGAACTTCTTATTATACTTGGACTATACTTTTTCCATGCGACAGTCCGAACAAGCTGTTATTGACACGTTCTTTGCCATACAGCTTTGTCACTTGAAAAGATTAAAGGATTAGTGAGCGTTCCAGTAACCTTATACAGCTCTTCCTTCCCTATCATCCCGCATCCCGCAAGGGTTAATCCTCTACGGTCCTTTGCACCAATAAAAAAGACAATCGTACCGTCACAGACACCGTCCAAATGCGCTAAAGCGTCGCTTCCACAGCGCAGGCAACAATAAAGCAATCTCTTCGGTTGCACTCGCGCCCGGCCCGAGAACAGAGCATCCCACAATGGCCAGGGAGCCGTAATTTGCAGCTCGGTTCAACCGGTGAGCACCGGGATAAAAGCGAAAGCGTTGCGTCTGTGTCAAGTGTTGAGAGTTGGTGATAATTTATTAATTTCTCCCGCACGGTCGCTCTTGGTCGGGGTGGGCAAATTCCCTTTACGGCACTACAAACTATCGGGTCGTGCGACCAACAATATGGAGACGATGTAAAGCAAACGGCAGTGTTCCTGGAAGGCTAACACTGCCCTGTACGCCCCCGTCATGGAATCTCCGTTCGCATCCCGGGAAATACGCAAACCGGAGGCGGAGAGAGTTAGAGCTAGAGTTTTGGAGGGTTTTTGTGTAGTTCGTCAAGGTTGTTTGGAGAGTGTTTTTTCCGGGACAGGTGAGTGTTAGCCGGGAGGAAGGGATGATACTTCCTTCCGTCTTCCTGGGCATTACCGGTTGTTTTCCCGCTGCACTTCCGGTGAGCAGTTTTCCGAGCGGCCGTTCGCTCCGCCGTTCATGTTGAAGCAGTAGGGAAATGCATAGTATCCCCAGGCCGCCAGGGGTCGCTGCTGTTTGGCTAGTAGCAGCGTACGCTCCATAAATTCGCGTCCTGT
>KZ070980.1:80423-92572 GCA_002091845.1 Anopheles cracens | reverse complement strand
GGGGGGGGGGGGAAGTTTAACCCCTCACTGACGCACGTGTCAGGAAGTAAGAAGCTTGCCAGTAGAGGTAGTAACCGTAATGAACACGGCCTGAGTGGCCTGGGAACGGGCGCGGGTGGCGTCGAAGTTCATAAACAATTGTGAAGTAACTCTCGCGGGCCGGAAAGTTCAAATATTAATGACGCCGATTCGTTTGTGTTCCAGTGTGGCGGCCGGATGTGTTTGAAGTTATCGATTTATCGTCTTCCGGTTTATAATTAATTACAGTACACGATTAATATCAGTGGAAACGTCGCTGATAATGAGGACACCATTTGTAAAAAAGAAACGTAAACCATCAAAAACTGACCTTAATTAAAAAGGTTTCATTGTCAGGAATTCGACCAGCTGGACCCTATTAGCGAGGAGGAAGAAAACGAGCCCGCTAAATGAGGGAACATTTTTCGGGTTTTGATAAAACGAAAAAAAACCCCAACCATTTGTGGTTATGGCGTTAGGCTCGGGTCGCGCCTGAAGCGTCTTGTCCGTACGCATCTTCAAGCAGTCTCCCAAATGTCATTCCGGACGAACGAAAATGGCCACACTCATCAAACCGCAGGTCGGGGTCGGGCGGGTCTGAAAATCATTTTGTGTCCGGGAATGAACAAATTGCATACCGTTCGGGCGCATTTATATTCATGTCCTGTTGGTCGCGGTTTTGGACCGACCCCGCCCCAACTCTAGTCTCTGCCGGTTTTTGTGGTTTGTGGTAGTTGTGAAGAGAGCTCCAAGGGGAGAACGAGAGAGAGAGAGAATGGGTGAACGCGTGTTTTTGGAAATAGTTGCGCTGTAATTTCCCACCCCCAGCCAAAGTAATTCCGAAACCGCGCTGTCAAGCGTGCCTTGTTTGACGGTTGTCTCGGCTGACAGTTGCGCTGGAGTAATGAAAACCCGGTGCCATTCATCGACATTGACTGACCGTTAATTTGTGGAAAATATTGGAACCTAGCCCAGAGTGACACGATGCGGTGGCGATTGTAGCCGGGAAATACCTGCAAGAGCCAAAGTAATTCCGAAACCGCGCTGTCAAGCGTGCCTTGTTTGACGGTTGTCTCGGCTGACAGTTGCGCTGGAGTAATGAAAACCCGGTGCCATTCATCGACATTGACTGACCGTTAATTTGTGGAAAATATTGGAACCTAGCCCAGAGTGACACGATGCGGTGGCGATTGTAGCCGGGAAATACCTGCAAAGTTTTTTACGTCAAGCTCACCAGACGGTGCGGAAAACGCAACCCAAAAGCGTACGAACTACCGGGATCGAGTCGCTCTTCCAACGAGGGAGGACGAAAAAATGAGCCGCCTGGGGCGATGGGTCCCCGGGAAGGAAATTCCACTGAAACGAATTCGATTTCGACCTTTAACCTCCAGCATCATAAAAACCGTGTTCGGGCACGTTTGGTGCCCTTGAATTGCGATATCGACCGAGGCCTATCTCGCGATGTGTGCGATGAACTGGATCGCGGTGTTCGGTAGGTTGGTTCGGCGAGCGAAATTGGTTAAGTTTAGTCTCGTTGGTGTGCTTTGATTAGTGAAGTCATTTTTATGTGCCTGTGGAGGAGCTTGATGATCTCGGCAAGTTTTTGTTGTTTCTCAGATGGATTGCAGATAGATTTAGGGACATTAAGTCTGAGTGACTAGATAAAGTTTTGTAGCATTGCTTTTAAAACGCACACTGACACATTGGATGTAGAGACCGGGTACGATAGCTGGTCAGAGCTATAGCAGTGTGTTCGTTTCTTAGTAAATTAGTTATGATGTACACTATCCACTAAGAAATGAATGGATTGATCTGAGATTCAAGTTCTACGGTTAATAGCATTACTTATGAATGATTGTACTTTTACTTTTATATTAGAAATAGGTTACTTTCAGACTTACATTTTCATAGCAATTGAAATATCTTAAATGAATGTTTGTGACTTCTAAGTGTATAAATTTCTAACAAGGACTTGCTTCGTTCACGTCATTACCAATCACTGTCTGAATGAGGAGATTCTGAATGTTAAAATTTGAATTCTACGGAGCAAGAAAATGGTAGCCGCACACTAATCATGCTAATCCTGTAACGCTTCACCGGGCTAAATAATGTCTTACGGACGTTTTTTGTACACTCCGCTGCGTGCGGTACAATGGAGGCACGGATCCGGATCTTTTTTGTTCGGCGCGAGACTACTTCTGAAAAGCCGATCAATGTCCGGACCGTTCGACAGCGATATCCGGAGCCGATCAGTACGTCTCTCACCTCCCCTCCGGGGAATAGTCGTCCTCGTCCGGGAATATGATTTTCATTTTCCGGTTTATTAAACTTGCGAAATGAGAATCATCATTCATCATCACCTGTGGAGGTGCTGGCGGGCGCGCCCGACCATCGACGGCAAAGCCAATACCATTCGGTGGAAAGCCGGTTTGATGTAGGATTGTCCCAATTGCCTCCCGCCCGAAAGTCGCCTGCGGAGGTTTTGGTGTTTTTGCAGTCTTTCGCTTTGGAACACTGGTCTGCGCCGTGTTTCTGCCTCGTGTGTGTGAGTGTGGGCTTTTTTTCGCTACCAGTCGTACCTTTTTCCCCGCAAAAGAGAGATAAAAGTATCGAGTGTAAAAAGGCAACGAATAAAAAAAAACACGGTAATAGAAAAGAAAAAACGCGATGAGCCGGAAAGGGGCAAAATTGGTGTTTACCGAGCTGTATGGTAAATCCTTCCGAGAACTAGGGATTCATTTGTCACCACACCGCACGCACTCGCAGCGCAACGTAGCAAATGAGCTAGGTTCCGAGGTTGGCTGGCGGAGCGCTAACGAAGAAAAAACAACCCTCGTTCCGGGAAGAATCGAAACGGACCGCTGGGTCCAGCGTGTGACGGTTCGTGCTCCCCGTGCTCAGTGGAGAAGGAAGATGCATCTACCGGTACGAATTTATAACGAAGCCTTAAACAAGTTATGCCGCTGCTGTCAGCGTCGCTGTCCGTGCAAGTCCTTTATTTCCGTTCGTGCGTCCCACTGCCGGGGCCCGGCTGGACGCAATGAATGATGACAGCTCACGATGCGAACAATTCATTCCTCGAAGGATTTAGCTTTTTGCACATCGGACCAGGTGACATCTGGACCGGATGGGCGTGTGGGCCGTTGCGATTGAGGATTAGCAGATACCGTCTTTAAGTCATCCGGGGAAATCACGAGCACCACACTACAAATCAAATCAATCAAAGCAAGCGAGGACTTATCGTTTGTTTATAATACGGAGTTGGGGAGTTTTGAGGATGCGTTTCCCATTGGTACTGTGAGAAATTTGTTGTGAATATTGAACTGGAATTGGAGATCGTATAGTAATACAAATTAGTACCATGATCTTTTCCAACATTCGCAACTAGTGTACCTGTTCCTCGTACTACAACTCCGGCTGAGCAACTAACTACGATAGCTTCAAGTCGAGCGCTTTAAGCACTTTAATTCTTCAAATCGGTTCATAATGTACTGGGATGCCAGGTTTCTAGTTATTTCGAAAGAATTCATTTAGACCGGTCCGGTCGGTCACCAGAAGCCTCGGATATTCGCCTCCAGCAGCTTTCCCAAGAGGAAAAAAGGTTCGGCACAGTAAACAAATCACCCCAAGTGCTCGGGTCACGCATGATTTCCGCATATTTATGATACCGGGAAGCGTAGTCAAAAAAAGAACTCTTCCCATCTGCTCCCAAACTCTTCACAGAGCTTCTTCCCGGTCGGCGCTTGCCGGGTGGCGGTATTCATTTATTCTGGACCCGGTTGCGAAAGTGAACGGGCGTTTCCGAGAGTGACCCTCTCACGGCGGCCACTTAGCATGATGACGTCGATGATGATCGGTTTTCCCGCAGTGTTCTTTTCATCCTTCCAAACGTTTCATTGATGTTTGGGACCGACCGAAGAAAGCCGATGGGTTCTATGGGAGGAAAGGGGAAAGAAACGCGACGGAGACGCCCTCCGAAAATCGGTGGATTACGCTTGCTCCTTTGTGGGCTGCAGTTACGTTGCGAACGGCAACCTTTCAACGGGGCAACCCTCAAAGGTTCGGGAGATAATCGAACCAACCGAACGGACAAACGGTTAGTGGGTCGTTCCATAGCGTTGGAAAATGGAACGAAACGTTTTCTTGTTTTTATGCGCCGTACATCCCTCGAGCCATGGGAAAGAATTACTTTCCAGGAACTGTAAGTCCTCGTGCGCTCTTCAAAGGGTTGTGTGTGTGTTTTTTTGAAAAACGCTTCCTTCAGTGAATGGGAATCTCGTCCCATTATCTCGGTTGCCATTCGGGTAACGGGGATGGTATCAGTCATTCGTTGAAAAGAGTTAATCTATGCTGCTTTCTGCTACCTACCTCCCGTTCGAGATGGCCCGCTGACCAGTACGGGTGACGGTCTTTCTCGATCTTGACCGATAGGTCCTTGTACGGCTGAAGGGAGCCAAAGTTCTGTCGGTAGATGGGCCGCCAGGACTCGAAGTCGATGATGCCGATACCTGGAAGGTGAGATTGTAAGGGAGTCAGGCCATGGCGGTGCCGTTTGCAGTCGTCCCCATACCGCTGAAGTTGCGATCCGGTACCAGCTCGTCCAGATGGCGTTGGAATATCTCCAGATGTTCGGTCAGATTGCCTTCCTGCGGCACGCCACCGTTACGCTTGTACAGCGTCTTGGTGGACGGCTTCTCCAGCAGTGCCGGGAACTTGCCCGGGTCGTACAGTATCGCGACGGCATTGCCGCGGAACGTGTCGTTGCTGTTCTGGACGACGGAGTAGGTCCGGTTCACACCGCCGAAGTCGAAGCCGAACTGATTGCACATGAACGTCGGTATGTTCCAGTACACTTCGAAGGATCTGTGCGTGGGATGGGGGTGGAAGAAAAAAGGTTACACGTTCGAATGCACAGGTGCCGCAATAGGAATCAATTTTCAATACAATCCACTCAACTTCAAGATGGCTGCGTTACCATGGCGACCATTAATCACTGAGCCTACCAGCCGAGAAGGCACAGATTGGTGACAGATGTCAAACATAACATGGCGGATACTTGACAGTTACGTCAGTAATCATTTTTCATCTCTTGTATGGACACACTCTAAAGAAGAGAAAGAAGCGTTGATCCTGGTCGGCTGGTAGCAACGGTCATATCTTCACCCACACTGTCACTGTCTGTGGCGCTGTGCTTTTTCTTTTCAAATCCGCGGTTTTGAGATTTAATTAAACATCGGTAGCATCTCACGGTGGGGCTGTGTTTTCGTTCGCTCGTCCGTGCGATGTCATCACCCAAGCAAACTTCCGCTCCTGGCGAGGCAGGCAGGTTAGGTAGTTTCGGGACGGACGGGGTGAGGAAATTACAATCGACGTCGGTGAGCAGTTTGGGTGCACCAAACTTACCGAAACCGAGCCAAAACACGGGCCTTTCACGGGTGCCCGGAAGCGGTTAACCTCCAGAGTGATACGGTTTTTGTGAACCGGGCAAGTGAGGAAGTCATCACGGCTGGGACGCCGGTGTCTACTCTGGGACAGGCTCTTGGGCGATGAGAGCTTTCGGGACTGACGGTTTTGACATTGTAATTAAGCTGCTGGCTCCACTGGCGAGCAAGAGAAAGCGATAGGTGCGCGGTGTATGAGTGCACCAGCTAACGTGCAGCGTCTGCCAGGGATCCATTATGCATGCAGTTTATGCAAAGCGTTTCCGTATCGGGAAGCGACGGTGGTCCATTTTTGTGTGCGCTACATTTGCGCTACAAGCCAGTGATAAGCGTACGCGGCAGTCCGTGTTTCGTTCGTTCGACTTTATTCTGTCGCTTTACTGTAGGAACATGAGTTTGAGCACGTGGAGAAGGTGCCAAATTGAGTATAGTTTCACCAACACTCCACTACCGCTCTAATACGAACACTGACTCGCCTGGCTTGCCGCTTGGTTCCAGTGAAAACTTCATCATCACAACAGCCACTGGTGACACGTTGCGCTTGCCGTGCTAAATTCTACCCAACTTTCGCTCATCATGAATATCTCAAGGCGGTCGGTAACACGGTGCGCACAACAACCGGAGTAACTTCGCTGCTGCATGATGAATGAAGCGTGATTGAATGAATGAAACGCGGTTTTTGCAATATTTATTCCCCAACCAGCCACCAGCGGCTGCAAGTGCAGAGCTTGCGCTGGCAGTGTCGCAAGTGTTGGTGATAACTTTGCCATAAGCTAGCAGCAAACAAAAAAGACGAAGAAAGCGTTATCGAGCGCACTGTGAAGAAGCTGGCGCGCCGGGTTGACTGGTTGGTGGCGTCGGTTCGAAGTTCGAACTAATCAAGGCCAAAAGGTTCATTTATGATGACAACACCATCTGTCACCGTGCCTTGTTTTTATGGAGCAGAGAAGAAAACAAAGAGCTTACTTTATTGTGATGACATTCTGGAGCAGTAGTAGCGTCCACAGTGCTGCCGGCAGTGACACCGTCGTTGAGCGGGAAACCATATTGACGGTTCGCGTTCGCGTAGTGTTTCGTGGCCAGTCTTCTGGAAGGGGAATGCACGGGACGCTAATCACTTGACGCTAATTGAGACATGCGCGATTTCTTGCAGATATCGAGAAATCACACGCGTCGGATGTTGTTCAACGTTGACTGGGTTGTCCGGAACGCGTCTTTCTAGCTCCAATTAGCCGTAAATGGCGGTGGTTTTCGCACGTTCACGCGCTCATTAACTACACTGGGTTTGATTCACCCACTCACTCGCACCGGTCGATCGTTTAGCATCGATTTTATTTGAGCGACTCACTTGAACAATTGGACGGTAACGGCACTATGACACGCGTTGACGTTTGAAGAGCACTGTTCAAACTAAGATAAACAGACGAACAAGCACAAGCAATAAGGCACGGTTAAATACAAACTCAGCCTCCACCATTACCGGACTCCCGGTCGCCTGGAAGCGACATTCTGATTCACGATTTCTTCCGAACCAATTGAGCGAATCTGTCCCACACCAAACGGGCACCGGCTGCGGAATCACCCACTGCGCACCGGGTCGCCCGTCATCGTCGCTCCGGCAGGCACTACTTGGCAACTGTCATTTCGAATCACGACGCCGAGCGCACGGTCGCGGAGTCACTGGACGCTTTTCGCATGCGGTTTGCAACGACGCGCGACCATATTAAAAATCCATTAACACGTTTTTTTTTGTTACTGTTGCCGCTGCTTTGTCCTGCACGCCCTCCGAATCCGTATGGAGACACCCAGAGAAGAGCGCGCCTACTTCGATGGGTTTATCTTGTGTGTGCGCGCGCGCTCGAGCTCGTCGCTGATGGTGGAATGATTCGAATTGAACCTAACCACTTGATCGCCTACGTCGATATACGCGCAACGCTGTCTGTGGCGTGCTGGCAAGTCGCTCTAGCACACACGGTTGACACTGCGAGGGGACATACACACACACACACGCACGAAAAACAGCTGGTGGCCCGGGCGGGTTCACTCGCGATCTAGATTGCTGCGGTGTGGAGCGGTTCCGAACTTCTTCGATCGATCGTGTTTTATTAATTAAGTTCTTCTAGGTTGGGTGGCCCATCACAGCACTCGCCCAATCAAGCGCCCTCGATCGTATCGCGTTTTGCGAGCGGCGCTTCTGTGTCACCCTGTGTTTTGCGGAGCGCGCGTGACAGATACCTAGTAGGCTGCAGCGCACTGGAAGTGTTCACCGGCGCTGGTTGACGTGACGATCGCCGAAGAGCAATGGGCGCGCCGAAGTTTCCGACTGGCAGAAAGCAGTCGCCGTTTTTGTGCGCTCTCGCATTGCGTATGACAACAAAAACAGTAACGACGCCGCTGCCGCTGTCTGAAGTGTGCGCCCTGTTGTACTGTAATTGTGCATATCAACAAAAACAAGCATGCTTTTGTTGCGAGTTGTGTGTCTGTGTTTGTTTTCTTTTTTTTCTGCGACTGTGAAGCCTACCGAAGTCAAGTGTGCTTCCGTGTCAGAAGCCGCTTCGAAGCCACGTGTGGTAGTGGTAGTGGTGGAGTCTCCTATCCAGCGTCACTTTGCGTATGGTCAGACCTTTCTGCTAATGACGGTACAATGACACGTTTGACATTGGATCGAATCGGTTCAATTAAAAGATAGCGTACGAATCGATCGTGAGAGGATATCGAGCGTAGTCAAGGTAGTCGTCGTCTGGAGGTTCACTGTTGGAGGTGGAGAGAACACACGTCGCGGTACGAAAGGGTTTAAGTGGTGTTCTAGAGTGTTGAAATGCAGCGAGAACTCCTGGAGTAAGGTAAGGCGCAGGTAAACACGTTAAAACGCATTTAACTTGTTGGTACGACCACTCGACAGAAGCTTATCATGTGTGCGAGACACTTGTTGCCTGCTATCGTCGTTAAACGGATGGTGCGGTTTTCTCGCTAATCTTCGCCAATTAAATTCGTCCTCGATCTCGACGACATGTTGGGGAGTGATTTATTGGCCGCTTTGCTACCCGCCCGAGTTAATGACACTGTTGATTGCAACCTGAGACTGATTACAGTTTGGGATAGCTTCGCTCGAATCGCGTCGGAATGTTCCAAACGTCGTACAAAGCAACCGGGATCTCAGCGATAGCTGCCATTTGCGTTGGGAATAATGGAGTCGTTGCAATTGCCAGGGATGCCTGATGAAGACGAGAGAGCGATTGCAAGTAAGTTGGCCGTGTTGTTGCCGCTGGCGAAAGCAATATGAATTACATAACCTCACACTGCGCTTTCACCGTGCAGCGATAACAACAAAAAACCAGTGGCACCAGAACCGGGAGAAGAATGCAATCAGCGACCGGGCGGCAGCAAGTTGAACAACAAACACCATGCGAAAGGTAAATAAACCACCACGCGAAACACCAGCTCGCTCTCACGGCAAGACAGACAGAGCAGTAGCGAAGCTTTCCCAGAATGTACACACAAACAAACTCGAAGCGGAGTTGGAGTTGCGGGTTCGAGGTTTGGAGAAAAACAACCCTCCAGCCGTCGGTGGGAGGGCGTCCATTAGCTTTCATGCACTTTTCCACCCACTTGCGATTCTTCTTCCCTTCCGCGCGCGCGCTCTTCTGTCGGAGCGCGCCCGAGCGAGTAGCGGTGGAGATGAATGCGGAAAGCGAGATGTGCTTAACCTCACAAAAATGCGCACGGCCTCTTCCGGGTGGCCCTGGCGGTGGCGGAGACTGTCACGGTGCATTGGTACCGGCAGGGATGAGTGTTTGTTTGTTTTTTCTTCTTCAAATTGCATCGTAAATATGATTAAAATCGATTCTGCTGCTCGTGAGCACGCGCGCGCACGCTCGCGCGAATTTGCTGATGATTTACGATCGGCTGAGGTGCTGGTAGTTGGTAGTAGCTGGTGGAGAAAAAAAGTAGTCGCGATAAGTGTGTGAGAAACAGCGCGCGTTCCAGATAGAACGCACGTTATGAGGGTTACCGGCGTGCGGAGAACGCGTTCGTTAGAGTTGAAGGAACTCGAGGGTTATGGAGATGAGCTCGTTTGCTAGCTGCGTGCGTGCGTGTAGCGGTGATAGGGTGCGCTTGTTCTTCCACAACTTCCCAGGAAAGCGACTTCGGCTTCGGTCGTTATCTGTCACACCGGTTGCAAACCGGTTATGTTTTGCTCTGTTTCTATCGAACCCGAACTTCTATTCTAATGCACCGAACTGTACTGTCGTGCTTCTGGCGGTTTTGGACACGAGCAGCTGTCACCCGGTGTCAGTGTCAAGTGGAATAGTTTCACGCAAATTGCTTCGCATTTACACCGAATTTGCCATAATCGATTAAAAATCGCACCGCAAATTGATTATCGAAATGCAGGAATCTCGTGTGTGAATTAAGCGACACGTGCCTCGACACCGTTCACTGTACCACCAAAGCTGGTGCCGGCAGTAATTGGCGCAATCAGTTGATTAGGCGCACACGCACCGAGTGTTGATGTGACCGGTTTGGAGTGTGCGTTGGAGGGAAATATGTGTCAGCTGTTGAATTTCATTACGCTGATTAGGCGTGCACTTCCGGGCTGGTGTGGGAAATGTGGAGCATCGGTATCTGTCGTGGTGGTGTTATGGTGGATAATCGGTTCGCAGCTTGGGCGATAGTTTGGTGGAATTTACTGGGTTTTTTACGCCTGTTTGTTCGACTCTTTCTCTGTGTTTAACTCAAAATGTCTTTATAGTAATGTTGTATTATATTATTTGCTCCAATTTCCTAACAAATTAGGTATAGTTCAATCATTCATTCATGAACCGATTAGGGCTGACACGAGATTTCAATGTAATTCTTGAAATTTCATGGAAATTTTTCGTAAAATGCCTGCCATTACTTATATTGTTACAAAGTTTGAAATAAACCTAAAACTCCAGCAATGTTTGAAGTTTTTTCCCCATTGGTGATTTCGTTAAGTAGACATTTATATTAATACTGTTGTAATATTGTATAGTTATGTGTTCAATTTTCACAAGCTTTTCAGCGGTCCAACTTCGCTACTATTAGTCAAAAACAGAAACATCGCAGCATTAAAAATGCGAAAAAATGTGGAACAAATTGCATACTTTTGGGCTGAATTGGTAAATTTGCAATTGCAATATGCAATTTGCAGAACGCTCACGCTTTATTAATGTTTCATGTAAGTTTTATTTGAATTTTGTTTGGAAAGAAGCTGCAATTTGTCGTTCTTAATTTCAATGTTTCAAACATTCGTTGTTCTGTTTTAACTTCGTTTAAAATTTATCATTCACTCCTATATATGTGTTGTTTTTTATCGAAAATTTCAAACTCAATTTGCATGTTTTTGTAATTTATTCTCATTTACTCGTGTCCCTATCTGTGACGTATTTTCCTGTGTGTTGGAATAATTTTTCCATCCTTTTTGCGTGTCCACACCACAACATGTTCCCGTTTTCATTGCTCACTGTTATCAGTATCAGTTTTGTGTCCTGCACTTTTTTCTCTCTTTTGTACTCTCTCTCTCTCTCTCTTTCTCCCTGAATCCGTTTCCCAGATCACTCTTTGTGCATAAACCATTCGTATCATGAATTTAACATGTTTCTCGGAACACATTCATTCACAAGGGGGTTTATCCGGCTGAGCCAGCGAGAGGCGATGCCGATGGTGAGAGTGAAATTGAAATGAAAATAAGTTTGGCAACAAAAAACTTGCGTGGCTTTTGTAGCGTTACAGTCGAAATTGGGGAGGGATTTTTTTTCCTAGTGGGTTGGTGTATGTGTGCCACAATAATTTCAATATCAAACTCAAGCGTCCTTCGCCGCCGGGTGCATAGGAAAATGAGGTTAAGGGTAAGCGTTGGCTGCGAGCTGGGCTGGATTAAGCATTTCGATTTAAATTGCAGGGTGACGTTTTTATTTCGTGACCTCGATGGAGGTAGAATCAAATATAGGTTCTTTTACCTCGAACGAATTTGAACGAATTTGAAATTGAAGCTAACGCCATCTGGATTAGTTTTGCTGTAAATAGTTCAGCACTATCTCGAATCGGTGTTTCTCGTAGATTGATTTCCCAGTTTTTAATCGTTTATTACTGATTGGTTTGCAAATTGTATGAGCGGTGGATAGACAACGGCATTATTTAATGAAGTGTTGAGTAAATGAGAAAAAGGCATTTCTTTTCCATTCAAAATGATATGAGATAGATGAAGTAATGGGTTCTGGTTCTGTGGTGTTTCAGCCTTGAGGTATGCACTGCGCAAAACAAAATATTTAACTGATTCGTGAACCTTGTTGTACTGATTTCCAATTACGCTTGTTTGGGTTAATATAGCTCAATAAAATGAGTTTTTCCTTCGCAGACTCATGTTCTCAATAATCGGTTTAATAATGTGCGTTAATTATTAATAGATGACAATATCTTCACCCTTTTTAGTCATTTTGTGAAAGACGAATATCATAGGTATAAGAATTTCTATCAAAAGCTTTATTAAAATTGGACAAAAAAATAAGAAATTGCATACCTTTAGGCTGGTAACGGAATGTTTCGCCCAAATTTATGCAATTCCACCATATGTTCCCTTTATTCCTTTCATAATATGCGCAAGTCTTATTGTTATATCCATTACTGTATAATGCTAAATCATTTATGGGTCTGGGTGGACATGCT
>KZ070980.1:66320-80413 GCA_002091845.1 Anopheles cracens | reverse complement strand
CCAAGGTCAACGTGGTTCCTTTGATAATCGAAATGATACAATTGGAGCCCGGCCCGGCATGCAGCAGCAAATACACCACCACCATTAACCGTTCCCGATGGGTTGTTCCTGCACTTGCCGGAACGTTTATTACCCCGTGCGCGAACGTTATTAGCGGACGCCCAAATGGGGTTGAGTGGCTCCGGATCGAGCCTGAATTTAGATGACCTTCTTAGTCGGAGAGCGCATGGTAATTTGGGGCGACGCGGGCCAAAACGGGCGACCCTAAAAATCAGTTGCTTGCGACATCGATTAGATTGGAAGGGAAGCCTCTCCAAAAACTTCTATGAGAGAGCGAGAAAGAGCGAGAAAAGAGAGAAAAAACAGGCACAAATGGTTATGACTATGTGGACATTGTAACGACCACGAGTTCACGGACGATCGAGAAAATTATGTTGAAGAGATAATGAAGGAACCGGGACAATATAGGACTAAGTACCCGTACAAATGACCTTCCGAGTGAAGTGCTCCGACTGAGGTGCTTATTGCTAAATGGCTGTTATTGGAACGTGGTAGAATATTGTGCGAAAACCCGACAAGAACAATAAAAGCCCATTCCACCTTTTTACAACTTTAAACGGCTTTTAATGGGCGTTCAATTTAAGAACAATTCAACAGGTAAATCGAACCGGAGCCGAAACGCAAAAGTGTGCCAATCTTGAACTCATGCAACGTGGGTAATTAAGCCGTTCAACGCCGGCACCGGTTGCAGCCCGGGGAAGGTTTATTGCCGACTGTTGCGACTGCAACCGTTTCTCAATATTCGATCGACAAGGCGAATTCAACGTTTCTTAAGCACTCCGATTTTATTTTCTTTAGCATTAGGCGCGCTAAAAAATTCGTCCTCTCTTGCCCTCTTTTGCCGATCGAATCCTGGTCGTTGGCCCTGGTAAGCCAAAGTACCGTTAGCTGAGGTTGATGTGGGCAAAATACCGTTTGTTGCGACTGCAACCGTTTCTCAATATTCGATCGACAAGGCGAATTCAACGTTTCTTAAGCACTCCGATTTTATTTTCTTTAGCATTAGGCGCGCTAAAAAATTCGTCCTCTCTTGCCCTCTTTTGCCGATCGAATCCTGGTCGTTGGCCCTGGTAACGGTCATTCCCCTTCCGATCGTATGGATTCGACTGTCATTCGAATTCGCTCCGAATTCGCTAAATTCGCTTGATGAAGCGCCCTCTGGTTGTGAGATCTGGCCAGCTTGACGGGACCGTTGAAAATATTCAACACCGACCTATCGACCTGCCGAATTGGCGAAGGTCTTACGTGTGGAAACAGAAGACGTCATAAAATACAAAAAAAACTCACACATACACAAAAGCGATTTGCAACCAAAGTCATCGTCCGGAAGCGGAAAAACATCCTCCAGAAAAGTTCAAAGTCAGCGCCAAACAGCAAACGACGCGGGATCGAAATTTTATTGACACATTTTTAATTACCACCGGTTGTTTGGCTCTTTTTTGTGTTTCGTTGCTGCTGTCGCTAGGCTCCGCGGTTCCGATACTGGATCGTACCGATTCCGTTTGCGCGAAGGTGAATACCGGGATGCCGGATGTACCGAAAAAACGGGGCAAATCTAGCGCGTTGTTATGGAGGTGGTTTTAATGAGACATTCGGATGGGCAGATAAGCAAACGATACTCATTATTTGATGCTTTTTGTCTGTTCGTAGTCGCCTTGGCAAGCTGTTGGGAGCCGTGTTGGCTGCGCGCTGTCATAAAGGTGCGCCCGAACACACGCGACAGCCGCGTTACGAGCGGCTGTCAATATTGACTGTTGTTTGAGATAAGAGCTTAATCGGCGATACTGTTGAGCTGTGCTTTTCATGCAGATCTGGATGGAGTTTTATCGGCGTGGATATGGAGCAGGGCGCTAGTTTTTGTTCTTGAGGTTATAAGCAGCTTCTGGATCGGTATGCCTAGGTCTAATTTGTTTGACATAAACCTTGATAACCTTGGCAAATTAACTACTTCGGTTGTATCTTATGTAGTCTTGAAAATACGATCAGAAACTAACAGCTTACAGCAGTATATTGATTCTATTTGAGCCTGAGTAGCTCTGTACTATTATACTGACATGACCAACTCACTGGCCGTCCGAATGAACAGACAACCGGCAGGATTGACCCATGACTTAGGACTGCGAAAAGCTTATAAATGCAAGCGAAAGGGCAGCTTTAGTTAATTTTGTTGGTAAACAAAGGCACACTTCAACTAGTTTCGTTCGCACAGAGCGATTAGAAAAGAGACCTCGCTGCATTCTTTCAAGTGTTCCCATCACTTAAGCCAGCATGCAATGCATTTGAAACATCAACAGAAGATTTTAAAACCTCGCCGCAGCATTTTCGAAGAACAGCAGGACAAACTAACTCAGAAGCTCGTTATTGCAAGTAGTTTGCCGTAGTTGTGCTATCCACCGCAACTGCTTCCGCTTCATTGCGCTCGTAGCTCTTCGGAAACGAAGATTGTGCATTGTGGAACATCTTCTGAAATGGTGAGAAGGAAAGAGATGGAAAGTTTCATTCCATGAAAACTCAGGAAGTCGGTTTTTGATCGAGAAACTGTTATCCATTCAAAGGAAGATAAAAAGAGAGAGGGAGTCACCAAGCCAGGTTGACCTAGAAGGACTTTTATCCGAAAAATCACCTTGCCTAAGCTTATTTGAACGAGATTTGTGTTTTTTTTACGTTTGTTTGTTTGCAAAACCCCTTCGGTTCTCCGGAAGTGATGAACTTTCTTCCTTTGTTTTTGTTTGTCCGTCTATCCTGAACTGGGAAGTCAAGTAAGAAGGTGAAAAACGGTTAAATCGTTAAGCCGGTGGAGCGGCAGCCTTCAAAGAAAGATCATCTGCAGATATCTGATTCTACTGTTCGCCTACCGTTCGGAGTCATCGCACCGGGTGGTTCGAGTTTATTTTTGTCAATTGAGATCCACGATGCGGTACAGAGTGGTTCGAACAGTTTCAGTCAATTAATCATTGAGGGCATTTTAAGTAAAGCAAGTCTGTCTGTACTTGTTATGACTTCTATTTCGAGAAGCAATACTTCGTTTCAAACGAGCACTGTTCGTTTTCCTGAACAGGAACCCAGCTTGCAATTATGCTTAAAAGTGCTTTTCTGTATCAAAAGCAATGAGTTATGGAGCTGATTATTTTTCAGTAGAGAGTCTAAAGTTCCCTTTAATTGTGTTGGTCGATGCTTGGAGCGGTCGAGCACTAGCGCGAATGTGACTATCGCTGCAGGGAAGCCTCATTCCAGTGGAAAGTATTATCTGGAGTTCATTTGAAATTGCATTGTTGGGTGCAATAGTTCTTTGGCGAAAAGCTGCTTTTGTCTTTGCTGCTGAGTACAAAAATGACTCAGGCATTTGCTAGGTCGTGTCCAAACATTCCGGAGAAGCTTAAGCATAAAAAAAACCGTTTGGTTCATGACCATCGCTACCGCATTGTCCATATTTTTTACTTGAACAAGATGTACCACTCATAACAGCAGGACAGCTCATAGTCGTGTCGTACTGGAACGCGTGAGCCGTTTTCCCTGGAAAACAACATGGCGCAACTTTCGGTTTGTCTTCCGTGTAAAACTCTCATCCCGGGACAGTTTTGAGTGCGCGAATCTAAATGTAGCGTATGTGAAATTTCTTCCGAACGTCACTCTGCCAATGCAAATACCAAACCCACACGTACGGGGAAGTTTTGAATCGAAAGTAACCTACCGGAACGAAAGCGAAGCCCGAACGCACTGGGAATACTTAAGCTTGCCAGCTCGTGCGGAACGTGCTCTCGAACAAACGTACTGATTAACCTCTGCCGTGCCGTTGCCGCAATGGCGCCACGTCAAAAGTTAGTCAGACAGTTTAGTAGGAGCTAGATGCGAGAGGGTTTTGTTCTCGGGAAGATGTAACCGACGTGCGACGATGCCAATTGTTCCGACCGGCAGGTACGTCAAGGTGGGCGATTGTCAATCCACCAGACACAAAGTTTATCTTCGGTGTGTGTGTCTTGCAGTCAGGCGGTTTTGATCGCGAAACAGCTGCAGGATCATCTGACGCGCCACACTTAGCGCCAAGTTTTCGTCTTGCTTGCCAAATTATGCAAATCCATGTATGTATGCGTGCGTTATGATACTTTTATTCGAGTGGGGGTTTTCCTCCTTTGAAGCTAAAATTATCACCCACACTCGTCGCTGTCCCGTCGCAGACGTCTCTTGCGTGGCGCGATTGTGAAGAAAATTGAAACGACGCGGGACATATCGAATTCGCCATTTCGTTCGCGCGCTTTCTTTCCAATGTTCCCGGGCACCATACTCATGCAAATGACACATTTTATGGTGTAGTAAAGGGCTGCTCTGAGGGACAGAAAAACGAAAACCGCACACGATGTTCAGCGCTCCGGGATGGTGGATTCGTGTGAATTATTACTCCCAAAGGAACGCGCGGTATCGCGTTCCCGTGTCGAACACATCTCACGCTGGTGCAGTGCGATAGATATATGTGATAAATTGCAATCGGAACGGGCGGCGGTGATTTTGTGGCCGCGATTGTGTGCGAGCGCTCGGTTAGTCCCCGAAGAAATGTTAAAAATACTTCCCGCGTAGCTCTCACCGGTCGCTGGGCAACCATAAATCTCGTTTTCAATAGTGAGTAGATTTAGTTTTGTTAGAGGAGCAACGTTATCGGCTCGTTCAACACAATAACAAAGGATTTGGGACGCGTTCAGTTTTGTTGCCACAACGAAACATTAGTCAAAGTGCGTAAAACTATGTGGTACTAAGCTTTTTTTTAAGAATCAACTTAAAACGCTTTTATGAAAAGTCTTTTCAAAAGATATGTAACTCCTGTCACTTTTGACAGTTATTTGATATGTATTAGTAGTAAGAATAATGTGTCACAAAGACTACGAACTAAGCGTTCAACTCGGGGAAGTAAACGCGTCAAAGTTTTGACAGCAAAACCACTACAAAAAAAAAGAGAGAGAGAGATGGTTTTAAAGAGAGCCTCCGTTTTGACCGCCGAGAGCCATCTACGTTTTGACGGATGTCAATATGGGAAGTGACATTTCAATTGTTTAGTGCTCACATTTTACATTCCATAACATTCTTCCTATAATCCACCTGACAATTCATTACGCCAATATTTGCAGCAAAAATCCCTTCTAATATCGCCTACACACACACGGCGTTGACCAAATTTTATCGCCATTCTACAACTTTCCATTACGCCAGCTGTTACCTAATAGCGCCACCTAAAGCCACCCGAGCCACGATTAATGTTTTCGCGAGCCGGGCGTAACCCACCCGGCGTCCGTAAAATGTTGCCCCCCTGTGGTTTCTACCGTCGGGTGGGACACCCAATCAGCTTGGTCGACGGGTCGGTGGCGGGTGTCTTCGTTTTCGTTTTAGTGCACCGGCAAGACGCACTTCCGGCGCACATAATTAACGACAAAACGATAAACAATAAATTTGCCATCGTTAGGCGCCTTCAGGCGCAGGTTGATTGGGTGGATGCGGTGGATGGGATGGGGGCAGAAGCAGAAAAACCGTACGATTGGGGCATCATCCGTCGGGTGTGACGATTCGAAGCCCCGGACAGGTTTGCGGTTTTTGCACGGACCGCATGAGTGTGTTTGTGTTGGGGGGGTTGTTTCAGTTTGTGGTTAATTTGGAATTGAATGCTGCTTAAGCATCGAGGTAACCGTTCGGGGAGCCGATGCCGAAGCCTTCCGGGCCGGGGAATTATTCGAGAGTCAATTCAAGGTATTGCTTGAAACCTGAGGCAGATAGATTGCCCGTGCGCTGTGGTACCTTGAGGTGTTAAACTGCGCTCAAATGGACATTTATCGGCGGTAACTTTCCGGTTTAATTCTGCTCCCAAATGCACGGCATTAAAACCGAGTTTAAGATGTGCGAGTTTTAGTGCTGGCGTTTTTAATGGACCACCACCGTCTACTACCTCGCAGCTCCGTTTGGTGCCCGTCCTTCCGGACCATTTAATGTCGGCGATAAGTTCATTATCACCGCCTCAATACCGACGTGGGCAAAATTGAACACTGGACAAGTTATTGCTGCTTGCCGTTAAAATTAATATATCTCGACCCGGTAGGACCCGGGCGGGATATTGCAGCTGTCATTGCGCGCATTTTTTGCGACTTCGTTTTTGTTGAGTACTGGACAGGACACCCTGCCTGCCACTTCCGTCACCTAATGAAATTACATGGCCAGTGTGTCATCGGACGCTCTGCTCGCTCCGATCCCTGGAGCCCGTCCTTCCGGACCATTTAATGTCGGCGATAAGTTCATTATCACCGCCTCAATACCGACGTGGGCAAAATTGAACACTGGACAAGTTATTGCTGCTTGCCGTTAAAATTAATATATCTCGACCCGGTAGGACCCGGGCGGGATATTGCAGCTGTCATTGCGCGCATTTTTTGCGACTTCGTTTTTGTTCAGTACTGGACAGGACACCCTGCCTGCCACTTCCGTCACCTAATGAAATTACATGGCCAGTGTGTCATCGGACGCTCCGCCCGCTCCGATCCCTGAGCCTGACTCTTTGGTTGAGCTTTGGTTTTGAAGCGTAACCTCGACGACATGACACCATCGACAGCTTGGCACGGCGGTTGGAACTTTCCCACTTGCTTCGTGTGCAATTACGCAATAACCCTCCGCCCGGGCAACACTGTTGCCATGCGGTGCGGCAAACCACAAATCCATTATCGAGATCTTTGCGCCAGTTGCACGCTGGCAGAGCGGTGGCTCAGATTACTCCTTCTGCGCGCCACGCTGTCCGGGACGCTCGTGTCAGTTGCAATCTTCTGCTAATGGTGGACCTGGTTGGATAAATTTTGAAATCAATTACATCAACTTTTGTGTCACCATCCGCTCCGGACCCGCCACCGACGTTCCGATCCGGCAATCAATAGTTCAACAGCGGCAAGATAAGTTTCCGCTGCAGCTGCACCGGTTTCACTCAAAACAGTGCAGCAACAAATGTAACTCCCCCTGGGAAGGTGTCTCGCCCTCGTGCAAACCCCGGATTGCATCGGATTGCCCGATGCGCGTCCAGGCCGCCAGCACGTTCCGCTGCCGACAGCATCCTCGGAAAGGTATAAGTAATTCGAAACCTTGCCCGGCCCGCTGTCCGACACAGAACGGAAACGAGGCGAAACTTTTGCCCGGGACTTTCTCCTTCCGTTGCCGTGCTTAAGGAGGAAGATTTATACCGATTGGTTTGCGCCCCGGATGCCCCGAGGATGCGAGGGAGAAGGTGGGAATCAATAAAACTATCTCCAGCCGTCGGGTCGACGGGTGGTCGCGAGCAAGGGGGTGGAAATAAAAAGTGCTTTTCTTGTACAATTTACTTAACAAGCGGCGGAGGGGTGAAGCGGTTCGGAATGCTTGGGAATTAATAAAAGTCGATCGAGAGACTGCTGATCGGTGTAATGCGATATAAAAGCGACTCGTCGAGAGGGTTTCGGGTGGATTTTGCCTGCAGAGGGCGCGCGGAATACGTTTATCGGCCGTTTATCTGTCAGTTGATTTCGTGTCGATAACCGTAGGGTTATGACGTTATAGTGTTTGGAGTGTCAAAAACCATGATAAACTAAAAAGTTGAGTCGTGAAGTCTTGAGAGCTCAAGTTATCAAGGATCTGTATGTTCGCCACTCACATGGCAGATCATCTATGGTAGGGCATTCTAGAAAACCTGGTTTACATGATGCCTACCCACTTTCCTTATAAGAATACTACGAATACGAATGGCTTACCTTTTAGTTACAAGAACGAATAGGTTAGAAACCTGAGATGTGTTATTTCACCTACACTTCTTTTGCGGGGTTGGGTAGAGAACCTCCTTGAACAGGCACTCCAAAGCAAAGGCTTTACTTGGAACCAAAAATGAATCTGATGCTTATTCGTGCAGTTCTTTCGTAGAAATATTCATTGTCTGCTGCCGTCGTTACTCTTGAACAAGTGAGATGTACTTAAATGTATGCACAGAACGGTATCCTTAGGAGGCGATGTTGGACGAAAAGTATCACAAGGAACATTAGGCACCTAGAACATAACTTCACTAAAGCTTGCTGCAAAAACAAGCCCAACATCGCACGCTACACGTACTCCAGGAGACTCGCGTGAGTCGTCGGATGTTCGAGCTTTGGTTGTCCTGTTTTGGAGTGTAGTCCACTGGAGTAACTCGTAAAAGCGGCAGCCGGTTTATGCCGATGCATCCGTGGATAGTTTGTGAAGAGTTTCGCGGCATAATTCGTCGCACAGCTGTGGATAATGTTGCACTTGCTTTCCTGCACCTCTCTGTGATTCCGTGCTCAGAACTCGGCTCGAAACGTTCGTTGTTCGTCCTGTTTTTTGCTGCCTGTCAAGTTGATGATGAGTCATTTCAGTGTTTTTTTTTTTTACATTCCATAACATTCTTCCTATAATCCACCTGACAATTCATTACGCCAATATTTGCAGCAAAAATCCCTTCTAATATCGCCTACACACACACGGCGTTGACCAAATTTTATCGCCATTCTACAACTTTCCATTACGCCAGCTGTTACCTAATAGCGCCACCTAAAGCCACCCGAGCCACGATTAATGTTTTCGCGAGCCGGGCGTAACCCACCCGGCGTCCGTAAAATGTTGCCCCCCTGTGGTTTCTACCGTCGGGTGGGACACCCAATCAGCTTGGTCGACGGGTCGGTGGCGGGTGTCTTCGTTTTCGTTTTAGTGCACCGGCAAGACGCACTTCCGGCGCACATAATTAACGACAAAACGATAAACAATAAATTTGCCATCGTTAGGCGCCTTCAGGCGCAGGTTGATTGGGTGGATGCGGTGGATGGGATGGGGGCAGAAGCAGAAAAACCGTACGATTGGGGCATCATCCGTCGGGTGTGACGATTCGAAGCCCCGGACAGGTTTGCGGTTTTTGCACGGACCGCATGAGTGTGTTTGTGTTGGGGGGGTTGTTTCAGTTTGTGGTTAATTTGGAATTGAATGCTGCTTAAGCATCGAGGTAACCGTTCGGGGAGCCGATGCCGAAGCCTTCCGGGCCGGGGAATTATTCGAGAGTCAATTCAAGGTATTGCTTGAAACCTGAGGCAGATAGATTGCCCGTGCGCTGTGGTACCTTGAGGTGTTAAACTGCGCTCAAATGGACATTTATCGGCGGTAACTTTCCGGTTTAATTCTGCTCCCAAATGCACGGCATTAAAACCGAGTTTAAGATGTGCGAGTTTTAGTGCTGGCGTTTTTAATGGACCACCACCGTCTACTACCTCGCAGCTCCGTTTGGTGCCCGTCCTTCCGGACCATTTAATGTCGGCGATAAGTTCATTATCACCGCCTCAATACCGACGTGGGCAAAATTGAACACTGGACAAGTTATTGCTGCTTGCCGTTAAAATTAATATATCTCGACCCGGTAGGACCCGGGCGGGATATTGCAGCTGTCATTGCGCGCATTTTTTGCGACTTCGTTTTTGTTCAGTACTGGACAGGACACCCTGCCTGCCACTTCCGTCACCTAATGAAATTACATGGCCAGTGTGTCATCGGACGCTCCGCCCGCTCCGATCCCTGAGCCTGACTCTTTGGTTGAGCTTTGGTTTTGAAGCGTAACCTCGACGACATGACACCATCGACAGCTTGGCACGGCGGTTGGAACTTTCCCACTTGCTTCGTGTGCAATTACGCAATAACCCTCCGCCCGGGCAACACTGTTGCCATGCGGTGCGGCAAACCACAAATCCATTATCGAGATCTTTGCGCCAGTTGCACGCTGGCAGAGCGGTGGCTCAGATTACTCCTTCTGCGCGCCACGCTGTCCGGGACGCTCGTGTCAGTTGCAATCTTCTGCTAATGGTGGACCTGGTTGGATAAATTTTGAAATCAATTACATCAACTTTTGTGTCACCATCCGCTCCGGACCCGCCACCGACGTTCCGATCCGGCAATCAATAGTTCAACAGCGGCAAGATAAGTTTCCGCTGCAGCTGCACCGGTTTCACTCAAAACAGTGCAGCAACAAATGTAACTCCCCCTGGGAAGGTGTCTCGCCCTCGTGCAAACCCCGGATTGCATCGGATTGCCCGATGCGCGTCCAGGCCGCCAGCACGTTCCGCTGCCGACAGCATCCTCGGAAAGGTATAAGTAATTCGAAACCTTGCCCGGCGCGCTGTCCGACACAGAACGGAAACGAGGCGAAACTTTTGCCCGGGACTTTCTCCTTCCGTTGCCGTGCTTAAGGAGGAAGATTTATACCGATTGGTTTGCGCCCCGGATGCCCCGAGGATGCGAGGGAGAAGGTGGGAATCAATAAAACTATCTCCAGCCGACGGGTGGTCGCGAGCAAGGGGGTGGAAATAAAAAGTGCTTTTCTTGTACAATTTACTTAACAAGCGGCGGAGAGGTGAAGCGGTTCGGAATGCTTGGGAATTAATAAAAGTCGATCGAGAGACTGCTGATCGGTGTAATGCGATATAAAAGCGCCTCGTCGAGAGGGTTTCGGGTTGATTTTGCCTGCAGAGGGCGCGCGGAATACGTTTATCGGCCGTTTATCTGTCAGTTGATTTCGTGTCGATAACCGTAGGGTTATGACGTTATAGTGTTTGGAGTGTCAAAAACCATGATAAACTAAAAAGTTGAGTCGTGAAGTCTTCGTTTTTAATGGACCACCACCGTCTACTACCTCGCAGCTCCGTTTGGTGCCCGTCCTTCCGGACCATTTAATGTCGGCGATAAGTTCATTATCACCGCCTCAATACCGACGTGGGCAAAATTGAACACTGGACAAGTTATTGCTGCTTGCCGTTAAAATTAATATATCTCGACCCGGTAGGACCCGGGCGGGATATTGCAGCTGTCATTGCGCGCATTTTTTGCGACTTCGTTTTTGTTCAGTACTGGACAGGACACCCTGCCTGCCACTTCCGTCACCTAATGAAATTACATGGCCAGTGTGTCATCGGACGCTCCGCCCGCTCCGATCCCTGAGCCTGACTCTTTGGTTGAGCTTTGGTTTTGAAGCGTAACCTCGACGACATGACACCATCGACAGCTTGGCACGGCGGTTGGAACTTTCCCACTTGCTTCGTGTGCAATTACGCAATAACCCTCCGCCCGGGCAACACTGTTGCCATGCGGTGCGGCAAACCACAAATCCATTATCGAGATCTTTGCGCCAGTTGCACGCTGGCAGAGCGGTGGCTCAGATTACTCCTTCTGCGCGCCACGCTGTCCGGGACGCTCGTGTCAGTTGCAATCTTCTGCTAATGGTGGACCTGGTTGGATAAATTTTGAAATCAATTACATCAACTTTTGTGTCACCATCCGCTCCGGACCCGCCACCGACGTTCCGATCCGGCAATCAATAGTTCAACAGCGGCAAGATAAGTTTCCGCTGCAGCTGCACCGGTTTCACTCAAAACAGTGCAGCAACAAATGTAACTCCCCCTGGGAAGGTGTCTCGCCCTCGTGCAAACCCCGGATTGCATCGGATTGCCCGATGCGCGTCCAGGCCGCCAGCACGTTCCGCTGCCGACAGCATCCTCGGAAAGGTATAAGTAATTCGAAACCTTGCCCGGCCCGCTGTCCGACACAGAACGGAAACGAGGCGAAACTTTTGCCCGGGACTTTCTCCTTCCGTTGCCGTGCTTAAGGAGGAAGATTTATACCGATTGGTTTGCGCCCCGGATGCCCCGAGGATGCGAGGGAGAAGGTGGGAATCAATAAAACTATCTCCAGCCGTTCATGACGCTCGTGTACGGTGAGAAGTAGCTTGCCGGAGATGTGTTGTGTAAAAATGAAAGCGGTTTCATTTTTTGAAACGTTTTATTGGAGTAAAATCCAATCATCGATTGTTTTTTCAGTGGTTACGGAGATTTTTTAAAGTTGGCAACAGTACTGGTGAGGAGAAATCTGGCAAACAAACCACTGTGAAAAGTTTGTTGGAGAATTATTTTGGCTTTTATTGTGGTAAATAGTGAAAATAGTGAGGATAGCGATATCGAAAATTTGCGAGACCTGTCCTGAAATTTGCAAAGGTGCAGCGCAGATTGTTGAGAAATATGTCGAGGCCGTCGTCGAATACCTAGACCGAATACCGAATTGATATTCTTTACCAATGCGTGAAGAAATTAAACCAGTTTCGATGGGCAACGTGCACACAAATCCGTCTAGACCTTAAATTTTTCCGAGTGCTCATCCCATCATCATCCTCTCGCCTAGCGGACCAATCAGAATCCTTCCTTTTTTACTGCAGTCGAAATCAGCATATGAATAACTATTCAAATACTTAATACTTTGTTTCACCTACAAAACTAACTAAAAAAACAATAACGAAATCCCGAGCGAAATGGAAGTTCAACAACCGTCAGGCTATTCCTTTATTCTAACCATTATTTTATTTATTTCCTTGATCAACAAAACATTCAAATCAATAAAAGACGTTTAACGTCGTTCAGGAACAACTTCGATCATAATAAAACAATAGAATTTATAAAAAACACTGATTTTCCGACAGCTTTACTTGACGGCAGAAAATTTGTCGAATTCGACTGTTGGTTCGAGATATATGATACAAAATTTACCTTTCATCGTCTCGAATTTGCCGATGGCAACTCGAATCCATCGTAGCAAAATGAATCAAATGAACGTTCGAGTGAGTTTCTCGAATATCGAATGGAATATGATAGCCCTGTAAGACTCCAGAGTGTGTTGGAGAAACAACCACGGAAACCAGGTTGATGCAGTGACAAATCAGCAACCGGTTTCAAATTTACCGTCTCATCGAACCTAAGTGAACATTTCCGACATTTTTCGTGAAAGTGAGTCTGAACCGTTCGTCTCTCTCTCTCGCTCACCTTGCTGCTCTCACGTGCACTCGACTCTCTCCGGTCTCTCCCGGTTGACATCTCTTTCCGGTTTTCCGACCGCCCGCTCATCGACTCTCACACACCCAGCAGCTGCACGTGTGTGAACGAGTTTTCCTTCCAACAAGTTGTTGTTCCGGTACCGTCCGTTTAACTTTCGGTCCGACAAACATTCCAGAGCGAGAGCACGAACACGGGAGCGCGAGAAGAAAAGTCGGCCGAAGTACGCTACGATAAGAACAGATGAAGCTGATAGCAGGTGCGAGAGCGGTGTTGGTGCCTACCTCAAGCTGGACGTGCACGGTGAGTGGAGTGGTCCATCGAATCAGGGGACCTCCGACATCCTGCGACCGAAGAGCGCAAACACACTCTCAGTCTTCATCTTCGAGAGCTAGCTGCAGGACGCACAAACGCGCGCGTTAGAGTCGGTGGTGCCCATTTTCGAGCTGCCTGCCTGGAGACCCAGCCGCCGACACAGACTCTGTGTGTGCGTGCGCGTGTGTGCGTGTGTGTGTTTTGTGTGACTGAACAGAGGGTTAGTCGTGTGTGATTGCGTAGAGAAGGAAAACGCAGAGTAAAGTGTCACTAGATAATCTCCATGCGTGCTGACGTTGCGTGTGTCTGTGCGTTTGTGTAGCATTCTGTCAGAGCACGATAAAAGATCGATCACAATCAATGAATGGGATCGATTGAGCGTCGCGGTGAGCCGCGTGTACGTGGCTCGACCATCTCACCCGATCGTAATCGAGACACACGACCAATGATATCCAGCCAGACGACACGTACTCGATCGAGTCGCATTTACACGCGCCTGGCACCAACCGTGTGTGTGTGTGGGACTGTTGGTGAGGTGAGGTGGTACCCCGGGCAGATCTTCGGTTTCTATTCCGGCGATGACGAGGGCAAACCCCGTGCTCTAATTGACACACACGCCACACCGGAGATGCGACGTGAGGTGCCCGATCGAGCAGGAAATCGGTGGAGTGGAGCAATCGTGTAATTAATTTCTGTTCCCCGCGCTCTGTTCGGGTTGATTTATACGGCCGCAACTCATCACCTCGACGCGACAGCCAGAACAGACAGATCGAGAGCAGGCAGGACACGGTTCACCGACGGCACGAGACGGCGAGACGGCTGCCAAAATCTGCAAATCTCGATCTGTCACTTGGCTTTAATCGGTCG
>KZ070980.1:47065-59682 GCA_002091845.1 Anopheles cracens | reverse complement strand
TTTTTTTTGTTTTGTTTCGTTTCGTTTTGTTTGTGCGATTTGTCCCCCTTACCATCACCCGGACCGTGTGTGCCGGTGTCCCGTTTTATAACGGCGAAATGGATAATTCATCCCGGGTGGTACAAAGCCGGATAAACCCCCTTGTGAATGAATGTGTTCCGAGAAACATGTTAAATTCATGATACGAATGGTTTATGCACAAAGAGTGATCTGGGAAACGGATTCAGGGAGAAAGAGAGAGAGAGAGAGAGTACAAAAGAGAGAAAAAAGTGCAGGACACAAAACTGATACTGATAACAGTGAGCAATGAAAACGGGAACATGTTGTGGTGTGGACACGCAAAAAGGATGGAAAAATTATTCCAACACACAGGAAAATACGTCACAGATAGGGACACGAGTAAATGAGAATAAATTACAAAAACATGCAAATTGAGTTTGAAATTTTCGATAAAAAACAACACATATATAGGAGTGAATGATAAATTTTAAACGAAGTTAAAACAGAACAACGAATGTTTGAAACATTGAAATTAAGAACGACAAATTGCAGCTTCTTTCCAAACAAAATTCAAATAAAACTTACATGAAACATTAATAAAGCGTGAGCGTTCTGCAAATTGCATATTGCAATTGCAAAACATTAATAAAGCGTGAGTTTTCTGAATTGCATAGGTTTTGGGCGCAAATTTACCAATTCAGCCCAAAAGTATGCAATTTGTTCCACATTTTTTCGCATTTTTAATGCTGCGATGTTTCTGTTTTTGACTAATAGTAGCGAAGTTGGACCGCTGAAAAGCTTGTGAAAATTGAACACATAACTATACAATATTACAACAGTATTAATATAAATGTCTACTTAACGAAATCACCAATGGGGAAAAAACTTCAAACATTGCTGGAGTTTTAGGTTTATTTCAAACTTTGTAACAATATAAGTAATGGCAGGCATTTTACGAAAAATTTCCATGAAATTTCAAGAATTACATTGAAATCTCGTGTCAGCCCTAATCGGTTCATGAATGAATGATTGAACTATACCTAATTTGTTAGGAAATTGGAGCAAATAATATAATACAACATTACTATAAAGACATTTTGAGTTAAACACAGAGAAAGAGTCGAACAAACAGGCGTAAAAAACCCAGTAAATTCCACCAAACTATCGCCCAAGCTGCGAACCGATTATCCACCATAACACCACCACGACAGATACCGATGCTCCACATTTCCCACACCAGCCCGGAAGTGCACGCCTAATCAGCGTAATGAAATTCAACAGCTGACACATATTTCCCTCCAACGCACACGCCAAACCGGTCACATCAACACTCGGTGCGTGTGCGCCTAATCAACTGATTGCGCCAATTACTGCCGGCACCAGCTTTGGTGGTACAGTGAACGGTGTCGAGGCACGTGTCGCTTAATTCACACACGAGATTCCTGCATTTCGATAATCAATTTGCGGTGCGATTTTTAATCGATTATGGCAAATTCGGTGTAAATGCGAAGCAATTTGCGTGAAACTATTCCACTTGACACTGACACCGGGTGACAGCTGCTCGTGTCCAAAACCGCCAGAAGCACGACAGTACAGTTCGGTGCATTAGAATAGAAGTTCGGGTTCGATAGAAACAGAGCAAAACATAACCGGTTTGCAACCGGTGTGACAGATAACGACCGAAGCCGAAGTCGCTTTCCTGGGAAGTTGTGGAAGAACAAGCGCACCCTATCACCGCTACACGCACGCACGCAGCTAGCAAACGAGCTCATCTCCATAACCCTCGAGTTCCTTCAACTCTAACGAACGCGTTCTCCGCACGCCGGTAACCCTCATAACGTGCGTTCTATCTGGAACGCGCGCTGTTTCTCACACACTTATCGCGACTACTTTTTTTCTCCACCAGCTACTACCAACTACCAGCACCTCAGCCGATCGTAAATCATCAGCAAATTCGCGTTCCTATGTATAATAGAACACAAAACTCCCAAACAAATTGCTGCACACTCGATGCTGCTGCATACGAATTGCTGCAGGTGACCGAAGCAGCAAACCGAATTGGCACTGCCAGCGTGCCTAAAGCTGCAGGTGTTTACGAGCTTAAGTGCTGGCGGGACGTTCCTATGTATAATAGAACACAAAACTCCCAAACAAATTGCTGCACACTCGATGCTGCTGCATACGAATTGCTGCAGGTGACCGAAGCAGCAAACCGAATTGGCACTGCCAGCGTGCCTAAAGCTGCAGGTGTTTACGAGCTTAAGTGCTGGCGGGAGTTAACTTTTTCCAAACATTACCATGCAAACAGCCCAAACTTTTCCGACGGCAGCCCGGCGAAAAGGGCATTCGGAAACTAACGGAGCCATCGCGCAGACAATACCATCGCAAGGGAGAAAAAAAACACAACAGTCACAAAACACAAACACACCGATCCGGAGCATTCGGTGGTCGGGTGGTCGGGTACGAGACCCCCGAACCCCGTGTGGGGGACCTTGATGGGGTCGGTTTCCGTGGCATGTAACCGGATTGGCCCCTCAACCACCCCCACTCGTACACACACACACACTCACACAGGCAGACAGACAGACAGTCAGCCAGTGCACATGGAAACCCCGGCCGGAGCGCCGGTCTTATAAATAATAAAACGACACCGAACATCCTGCTCATTTCCCGGTTGCGGTTGTAGGAGTGTGTGCTCGCGCGTGTCCCTGTGTGTTGCCGCGCGAAACTCCGTTCCGTCCCGTCCCGGTTGCGAATCAATCGGTACGGCACAAGAAAGTCACGCGAGTACCGGTCCGTGTGCGTGAGTGTATGTGTGCACGAGGATTTACTCCTCGCAAAAGTGTGTGTTTTTGTTTTTTTTTGTTTTGTTTCGTTTCGTTTTGTTTGTGCGATTTGTCCCCCTTACCATCACCCGGACCGTGTGTGCCGGTGTCCCGTTTTATAACGGCGAAATGGATAATTCATCCCGGGTGGTACAAAGCCGGATAAACCCCCTTGTGAATGAATGTGTTCCGAGAAACATGTTAAATTCATGATACGAATGGTTTATGCACAAAGAGCGATCTGCGAAACGGATTCAGGGAGAAAGAGAGAGAGAGAGAGAGTACAAAAAAGAGAAAAAAGTGCAGGACACAAAACTGATACTGATAACAGTGAGCAATGAAAACGGGAACATGTTGTGGTGTGGACACGCAAAAAGGATGGAAAAATTATTCCAACACACAGGAAAATACGTCACAGATAGGGACACGAGTAAATGAGAATAAATTACAAAAACATGCAAATTGAGTTTGAAATTTTCGATAAAAAACAACACATATATAGGAGTGAATGATAAATTTTAAACGAAGTTAAAACAGAACAACGAATGTTTGAAACATTGAAATTAAGAACGACAAATTGCAGCTTCTTTCCAAACAAAATTCAAATAAAACTTACATGAAACATTAATAAAGCGTGAGCGTTCTGCAAATTGCATAGGTTTTGGGCGCAAATTTACCAATTCAGCCCAAAAGTATGCAATTTGTTCCACATTTTTTCGCATTTTTAATGCTGCGATGTTTCTGTTTTTGACTAATAGTAGCGAAGTTGGACCGCTGAAAAGCTTGTGAAAATTGAACACATAACTATACAATATTACAACAGTATTAATATAAATGTCTACTTAACGAAATCACCAATGGGGAAAAAAATTCAAACATTGCTGGAGTTTTAGGTTTATTTCAAACTTTGTAACAATATAAGTAATGACAGGCATTTTACGAAAATTTTCCATGAAATTTCAAGAATTACATTGAAATCTCGTGTCAGCCCTAATCGGTTCATGAATGAATGATTGAACTATACCTAATTTGTTAGGAAATTGGAGCAAATAATATAATACAACATTACTATAAAGACATTTTGACACAGAGAACACAGAGAAAGAGTCTAACAAACGAGCGTAAAAAAAACCAGTAAATTCCATCAAACTATCGCCCAAGCTGCTAACCGATTATCCACCATAACACCACCACGACAGATACCGATGCTCCACATTTCCCACACCAGCCCGGAAGTGCACGCCTAATCAGCGTAATGAAATTCAACAGCTGACACATATTTCCCTCCAACGCACACTCCAAACCGGTCACATCAACACTCGGTGCGTGTGCGCCTAATCAACTGATTGCGCCAATTACTGCCGGCACCAGCTTTGGTGGTACAGTGAACGGTGTCGAGGCACGTGTCGCTTAATTCATACACAAGATTCCTGCATTTCGATAATCAATTTGCGGTGCGGTTTTTAATCGATTATGGCAAATTCGGTGTAAATGCGAAGCAATTTGCGTGAAACTATTCCACTTGACACTGACACCGGGTGACAGCTGCTCGTGTCCAAAACCGCCAGAAGCACGACAGTACAGTTCGGTGCATTAGAATAGAAGTTCGGGTTCGATAGAAACAGAGCAAAACATAACCGGTTTGCAACCGGTGTGACAGATAACGACCGAAGCCGAAGTCGCTTTCCTGGGAAGTTGTGGAAGAACAAGCGCACCCTATCACCGCTACACGCACGCACGCAGCTAGCAAACGAGCTCATCTCCATAACCCTCGAGTTCCTTCAACTCTAACGAACGCGTTCTCCGCACGCCGGTAACCCTCATAACGTGCGTTCTATCTGGAACGCGCGCTGTTTCTCACACACTTATCGCGACTACTTTTTTTCTCCACCAGCTACTACCAACTACCAGCACCTCAGCCGATCGTAAATCATCAGCAAATTCGCGCGAGCGTGCGCGCGCGTGCTCACGAGCAGCAGAATCGATTTTAATCATATTTACGATGCAATTTGAAGAAGAAAAAACAAACAAACACTCATCCCTGCCGGTACCAATGCACCGTGACAGTCTCCGCCACCGCCAGGGCCACCCGGAAGAGGCCGTGCGCATTTTTGTGAGGTTAAGCACATCTCGCTTTCCGCATTCATCTCCACCGCTGCTCGCTCGGGCGCGCGCGCGGAAGGAAAGAAGAATCGCAAGTGGGTGGAAAAGTGCATGAAAGCTAATGGACGCCCTCCCACCGACGGCTGGAGGGTTGTTTTTCTCCAAACCTCGAACCCGCAACTCCAACTCCGCTTCGAGTTTGTTTGTGTGTACATTCTGGGAAAGCTTCGCTACTGCTCTGTCTGTCTTGCCGTGAGAGCGAGCTGGTGTTTCGCGTGGTGGTTTATTTACCTTTCGCATGGTGTTTGTTGTTCAACTTGCTGCCGCCCGGTCGCTGATTGCATTCTTCTCCCGGTTCTGGTGCCACTGGTTTTTTGTTGTTATCGCTGCACGGTGAAAGTGCAGTGTGAGGTTATGTAATTCATATTGCTTTCGCCAGCGGCAACAACATGGCCAACTTACTTGCAATCGCTCTCTCGTCTTCATCAGACATCCCTGGCAATTGCAACGACTCCATTATTCCCAACGCAAATGGCAGCTATCGCTGAGATCCCGGTTGCTTTGTACGACGTTTGGAACATTCCGACGCGATTCGAGCGAAGCTATCCCAAACTATAATCAGTCTCAGGTTGCAATCAACAGTGTCATTAACTCGGGTGGGTAGCAAAGCGGCCAATAAATCACTCCCCAACATGTCGTCGAGATCGAGGACGAATTTAATTGGCGAAGATTAGCGAGAAAACCGCACCATCCGTTTAACGACGATAGCAGGCAACAAGTGTCTCGCACACATGATAAGCTTCTGTCGAGTGGTCGTACCAACAAGTTAAATGCATTTTAACGTGTTTACCTGCGCCTTACCTTACTACAGGAGTTCTCGCTGCATTTCAACACTCTAGAACACCACTTAAACCCTTTCGTACCGCGACGTGTGTTCTCTCCACCTCCAACAGTGAACCTCCAGACGACGACTACCTTGACTACGCTCGATATCCTCTCACGATCGATTCGTACGCTATCTTTTAATTGAACCGATTCGATCCAATGTCAAACGTGTCATTGTACCGTCATTAGCAGAAAGGTCTGACCATACGCAAAGTGACGCTGGATAGGAGACTCCACCACTACCACTACCACACGTGGGGCTTCCAAGCGGCTTCTGACACGGAAGCACACTTGACTTCGGTAGGCTTCACAGTCGCAGAAAAAAAAGAAAACAAACACAGACACACAACTCGCAACAAAAGCATGCTTGTTTTTGTTGATATGCACAATTACAGTACAACAGGGCGCACACTTCAGACAGCGGCAGCGGCGTCGCTACTGTTTTTGTTGTCATACGCAATGCGAGAGCGCACAAAAACGGCGGCTGCTTTCTGCCAGTCGGAAACTTCGGCGCGCCCATTGCTCTTCGGCGATCGTCACGTCAACCAGCGCCGGTGAACACTTCCAGTGCGCTGCAGCCTACTAGGTATCTGTCACGCGCGCTCCGCAAAACACAGGGTGACACAGAAGCGCCGCTCGCAAAACGCGATACGATCGAGGGCGCTTGATTGGGCGAGTGCTGTGATGGGCCACCCAACCTAGAAGAACTTAATTAATAAAACACGATCGATCGAAGAAGTTCGGAACCGCTCCACACCGCAGCAATCTAGATCGCGAGTGAACCCGCCCGGGCCACCAGCTGTTTTTCGTGCGTGTGTGTGTGTGTATGTCCCCTCGCAGTGTTGGGCGAGTGCTGTGATGGGCCACCCAACCTAGAAGAACTTAATTAATAAAACACGATCGATCGAAGAAGTTCGGAACCGCTAAACACCGCAACAATCTAGATCGCGAGTGAACCCGCCCGGGCCACCAGCTGTTTTTCGTGCGTGTGTGTGTGTGTATGTCCCCTCGCAGTGTCAACCGTGTGTGCTAGAGCGACTTGCCAGCACGCCACAGACAGCGTTGCGCGTATATCGACGTAGGCGATCAAGTGGTTAGGTTCAATTCGAATCATTCCACCATCAGCGACGAGCGCGAGCGCGCGCGCACACACAAGATAAACCCATCGAAGTAGGCGCGCTCTTCTCTGGGTGTCTCCATACGGATTCGGAGGGCGTGCAGGACAAAGCAGCGGCAACAGTAACAAAAAAAAACGTGTTAATGGATTTTTAATATGGTCGCGCGTCGTTGCAAACCGCATGCGAAAAGCGTCCAGTGACTCCGCGACCGTGCGCTCGGCGTCGTGATTCGAAATGACAGTTGCCAAGTAGTGCCTGCCGGAGCGACGATGACGGGCGACCCGGTGCGCAGTGGGTGATTCCGCAGCCGGTGCCCGTTTGGTGTGGGACAGATTCGCTCAATTGGTTCGGAAGAAATCGTGAATCAGAATGTCGCTTCCAGGCGACCGGGAGTCCGGTAATGGTGGAGGCTGAGTTTGTATTTAACCGTGCCTTATTGCTTGTGCTTGTTCGTCTGTTTATCTTAGTTTGAACAGTGCTCTTCAAACGTCAACGCGTGTCATAGTGCCGTTACCGTCCAATTGTTCAAGTGAGTCGCTCAAATAAAATCGATGCTAAACGATCGACCGGTGCGAGTGAGTGGGTGAATCAAACCCAGTGTAGTTAATGAGCGCGTGAACGTGCGAAAACCACCGCCATTTACGGCTAATTGGAGCTAGAAAGGCGCGTCCCGGACAACCCAGCCAACGTTGAACAACATCCGACTCGTGTGATTTCTCGATATCTGCAAGAAATCACGCATGTCTCAATTAGCGTCAAGTGATTAGCGTCCCGTGCATTCCCCTTCCAGAAGACTCGCCACGAAACACTACGCGAACGCAAACCGTCAATATGGTTTCCCGCTCAACGACGGTGTCACTGCCGGCAGCACTGTGGACGCTACTACTGCTCCAGAATGTCATCACAATAAAGTAAGCTCTTTGTTTTCTTCTCTGCTCCATAAAAACAAGGCACGGTGACAGATGGTGTTGTCATCATAAATGAACCTTTTGGCCTTGATTAGTTCGAACTTCGAACCGACGCCACCTACCAGTCAACCCGGCGCGCCAACTTCTTCACAGTGCGCCCGATAATGCTTTCTTCTTTTCTTGTTTTGTTTGCCGCTAGCTTATGGCAAAGCTATCACCAACACTTGCGACACTGCCAGCGCAAGCTCTGCACTTGCAGCCGCTGGTGGCTGGTTGGGGAATAAATATTGCAAAAACCGCGTTTCATTCATTCAATCACGCTTCATTCATCATGCAGCAGCGAAGTTACTCCGGTTGTTGTGCGCACCGTGTTACCGACCGCCTTGAGATATTCATGATGAGCGAAAGTTCGGTAGAATTTAGCACGGCAAGCGCAATGTGTCACCAGTGGCTGTTGTGATGATGAAGTTTTCACTGGAATCAAGCGGCAAGCCAGGCGAGTCAGTGTTTGAATTAGAGCGGTAGTGGAGTGTTGGTGAAACTATACTCTATTTGGCACCTTCTCCACGTGCTCAAATTCATGTTCCTACAATAAAGCGACAGAATAAAGTCGAACGAACGAAACACGGACTGCCGCGTACGCTTATCACTGGCTTGTAGCGCAAATGTAGCGCACACAAAAATGGACCACCGTCGCTTCCCGATACGGAAACGCTTTGCATAAACTGCATGCATAATGGATCCCTGGCAGACGCTGCACGTTAGCTGGTGCACTCATACACCGCGCACCTATCGCTTTCTCTTGCTCGCCAGTGGAGCCAGCAGCTTAATTACAATGTCAAAACCGTCAGTCCCGAAAGCTCTCATCGCCCAAGAGCCTGTCCCAGAGTAGACACCGGCGTCCCAGCCGTGATGACTTCCTCACTTGCCCGGTTCACAAAAACCGTATCACTCTGGAGGTTAACCGCTTCCGGGCACCCGTGAAAGGCCCGTGTTTTGGCTCGGTTTCGGTAAGTTTGGTGCACCCAAACTGCTCACCGACGTCGATTGTAATTTCCTCACCCCGTCCGTCCCGAAACTACCTAACCTGCCTGCCCCGTCAGGAGCGGAAGTTTGCCTGGGTGATGACATCGCACGGACGAGCGAACGAAAACACAGCCCCACCGTGAGATGCTACCGATGTTTAATTAAATCTCAAAAACCACCGAGCTTCCGCAGGCGACCGGCTTCGGAGCGCTTCCAATTTCCAAACTGTAATATCCCAGCGTGCGTGGTCGTCACCGTGGCAACTGCGGTACGGCCCCACGCGCCCGGATTATGATCTTAATTGAAGTAAATTTGGCACAATTAAACAACCGAAATTAATAATGAATTAATGCACCCGTTACGCTTCCGCCCGGTTCGGGGCGTCTTGTCTGTCTGGTCGGTCTGTGTGCTGTCCGAAGTTTTCTTCCGATGGCAGAGTAAGCCAATTTAGTTACCCATCGGACTTCACTTGTTATGTTTGGGCTGGGATCGCTTTTTCGATGTTTTGTTGCGGTGCGGGAAGCTCTGTTTTGATATTTACATAAATGCCATATGCAGCGTTGAAAAACACGGCGTGATTTATCCTTCCATGTTGGTCCAACCGAGTGAACAATAGCCAGAACCTGAAGGTGCTATTTTTGCACGAAAGATACAAGCTGATAACACTTGCTTTATTCTAAACGAGCTGTCGTCAAGTTCCGGAGCAGCAGAAAGCTTCCGGAATAAGTTATCCTCCTCGGGCATAATCTATCGAACTGATCGCAATTTGTAGCCAAGCGGTTACTGCAAGCCGTCCATCACTGTGCAACCGCTCGAGAGTAGGCATCAAAGCGTTCGAGAACTTCTTAAGCGTTCTCGCCGGTCGTGTGCACGTATGCAAAGCAATAACAGTAACATCCTTGAATGCTTGAAATGTTTCCGCTTCCGGTTCTGCCGGCATCTGGCTTCCCGTCCTCTCGGGGAAGTTTGATCAATATTTATAACGGTGGCAGTGGCAGCAACAAGTAGCTGTGGGTGTAAAGTGAGCCACCACCAGGCACCAGCGAAACCACCACCCCTCGTTGACAACTTGTTGACATCGGTAAGTTTCACTTTTTGCCGGAGATAGTAACGCTTCGTGCATCATGCATGAGCCATTAGCTTGAACTTTGTGCAACTTTGGTGAGTGCTTCCTTCGCTCCGGTGAGCAGATCGGTGCCTTTGCATGGGGCGTTGTTCTTTGGTGCTTGTAAAAGGGGGAAAATGGAATCCTTACAGTACCCGGCCCGTCCCACACTCACCTCCGTCAGGTACTGAATGGTGTCGGTGTAGACGTAGCGCAGGTAGGTGAGAACCTTACGCCGCGGTTTCGAGCCGATCGTTCGTTGTGCAACGCGTGCCGCCTCCCGGACGCGGCCTCTTATCAGCTGTTCCCGCTCGGCTGACGAAAGCTTCTGGCGCAGGTAGACGGACGGATAGATGATGTCCGATTCGTCAAACAGCCACATGATGCTGGAAGTATAAAGGAGACTCGATTGTAGGGCGCCTGAAGGTATGCAAATTTGCGTTATAATCGTTATGATCGGCTTCTGCTTATTTCTGTTTACAAACGTTGAGAGTATACGTCACTGAAAACAACACACTAATAATCTAGATTGCATACTTTTCGGCGTACATTAAAGTACAGAACTTCTTATTATACTTGGACTATACTTTTTCCATGCGACACTCCGAGCAAGCTGTTATTGACACGTTCTTTGACACACAGCTTTGTCACTTGAAAAGATTAAAGGATTAGTGAGCGTTCCAGTAACCTTATACAGCTCTTCCTTCCCTGTCATCCCGCATCCCGCAAGGGTTAATCCTCTACGGTCCTTTGCACCAATAAAAAAGACAATCGTACCGTCACAGACACCGTCCAAATGCGCTAAAGCGTCGCTTCCACAGCGCAGGCAACAATAAAGCAATCTCTTCGGTTGCACTCGCGCCCGGCCCGAGAACAGAGCATCCCACAATGGCCAGGGAGCCGTAATTTGCAGCTCGGTTCAACCGGTGAGCACCGGGATAAAAGCGAAAGCGTTGCGTCTGTGTCAAGTGTTGAGAGTTGGTGATAATTTATTAATTTCTCCCGCACGGTCGCTCTTGGTCGGGGTGGGCAAATTCCCTTTACGGCACTACAAACTATCGGGTCGTGCGACCAACAATAGGGAGACGATGTAAAGCAGACGGCAGTTTCCTGGAAGGGTAACACTGCCCTGTACGCCCCCGTCATGGAATCTCCGTTCGGATCCCGGGAAATACGCAAACCGGAGGCGGAGAGAGTTAGAGCTAGAGTTTTGGAGGGTTTTTGTGTAGTTCGTCAAGGTTGCCACAAATGGTTGGGGTTTTTTTTCGTTTTATCAAAACCCGAAAAATGTTCCCTCATTTAGCGGGCTCGTTTTCTTCCTCCTCGCTAATAGGGTCCAGCTGGTCGAATTCCTGACAATGAAACCTTTTTAATTAAGGTCAGTTTTTTTTTTTTTACAAATGGTGTGCTCATTATCAGCGACGTTTCCACTGATATTAATCGTGTACTGTAATTAATTATAAACCGGAAGACGATAAATCGATAACTTCAAACACATCCGGCCGCCACACTGGAACACAAACGAATCGGCGTCATTAATATTTGAACTTTCCGGCCCGCGAGAGTTACTTCACAATTGTTTATGAACTTCGACGCCACCCGCGCCCGTTCCCAGGCCACTCAGGCCGTGTTCATTACGGTTACTACCTCTACTGGCAAGCTTCTTACTTCCTGACACGTGCGTCAGTGAGGGGTTAAACTTCCCCCCCCCCCCCCCCCCCTCATTACTCCAGCGCAACTGTCAGCCGAGACAACCGTCAAACAAGGCACGCTTGACAGCGCGGTTTCGGAATTACTTTGGCTGGGGGTGGGAAATTACAGCGCAACTATTTCCAAAAACACGCGTTCACCCATTCTCTCTCTCTCTCGTTCTCCCCTTGGAGCTCTCTTCACAACTACCACAAACCACAAAAACCGGCAGAGACTAGAGTTGGGGCGGGGTCGGTCCAAAACCGCGACCAACAGGACATGAATATAAATGCGCCCGAACGGTATGCAATTTGTTCATTCCCGGACACAAAATGATTTTCAGACCCGCCCGACCCCGACCTGCGGTTTGATGAGTGTGGCCATTTTCGTTCGTCCGGAATGACATTTGGGAGACTGCTTGAAGATGCGTACGGACAAGACGCTTCAGGCGCGACCCGAGCCTAACGCCATAACCACAAATGGTTGGGGTTTTTTTTCGTTTTATCAAAACCCGAAAAATGTTCCCTCATTTAGCGGGCTCGTTTTCTTCCTCCTCGCTAATAGGGTCCAGCTGGTCGAGTTCCTGACAATGAAACCTTTTTAATTAAGGTCAGTTTTTGATGGTTTACGTTTCTTTTTTACAAATGGTGTCCTCATTATCAGCGACGTTTCCACTGATATTAATCGTGTACTGTAATTAATTATAAACCGGAAGACGATAAATCGATAACTTCAAACACATCCGGCCGCCACACTGGAACACAAACGAATCGGCGTCATTAATATTTGAACTTTCCGGCCCGCGAGAGTTACTTCACAATTGTTTATGAACTTCGACGCCACCCGCGCCCGTTCCCAGGCCACTCAGGCCGTGTTCATTACGGTTACTACCTCTACTGGCAAGCTTCTTACTTCCTGACACGTGCGTCAGTGAGGGGTTAAACTTCCCCCCCCCCCC